>MU279397.1:0-220134 GCA_022385695.1 Xylaria arbuscula
TTGCCTGCTAATTTGGGTGGTGGCACTACTAGCGATGCATGGCGGTGGGGCTACGGCCACCGTAGCATTTACCTACGGCCACTCTAGGTGGCCTCTGCAATGGCGGGCTGCACTCGCGGCTGAACCACTTTTAATGTAAATGCCGATCCGCGCAGGGGCCCGAAGCAGTGTGGCAGATGTGCATAGTACATACTGCGTAGCACTGCTGCAGTTAGTTGATCACGGCAGATTACATAGGTATGCTGCAACGTTGCCAAACACTACCCGGGAAACAAGACATGACAACTTGACGAATGATATGTGGCGATTGGCCCACGGACAGATATTGTCCTGTACTCGGTGCCAATGTATTGTCCCACCGCATCGGGACTGCTGGACCCGACTGACCTGAGCAGAAGCAAATATGCGCCCCTTCTGCACGTGAATGGCACAATTGCCATGTCCAGAAGGTCTTGGCATGTCTTGTTATATGCAACCTCGCCATGGTAGGACACAAGGGACGCGCAAGTAAGGGAGCAATGCCGACCGGAGACAATCCCGTGCCTGCTACCGTCGCGAGGGGGCCTCAACAAAGCCATTCATTTCCTCACTGAACTTTGCTTTGCCATTTCATCATGCTCAGGCCACGGTGAAGATATATATACATATCGACTCTGTTCATTATCCGACGATCGCGTCCCGCCTGAGAACTCCCCGCAATGTCTCAGCTGCCTGAGGGCACGCTTGGAGACGCGGTTGGAGTCCTGATTTTCACTTTCATTTGCCTATTCGCCAATATTCTCCTACTGTGGCTTTATTGGATAAGTAATGAGCGCCTGGGCTGTATGTTCTTTATCCTCATCCTCAATCAAAGCTGCGAGTGCTTCAGACTGACGGAAGTGTTGGTTCTATAGACATAACCTTAGTAGGATACTTCGCGCTCTTGTGTACGACTAGTAGTATCATTCAACAAATCTATAATTATACGTAAGTTTGCGCGACCCTTGCTGAAGTCCTCAAGCAGCTGACTCACCTCGTCTAGTCTATGGAATGACCTCCTTTGGGCTCAGTTGTATTATATAAAAGCGAACTACAAAAATGCCGACGTCATTTTCAATAATGGCAACTTTGGCTTCATGCGAGTTCTGGCATTTATACGTATGACATGAACTCTCACTTCTGTCCGTCTCTCTCTTGTCCAGCTGCGTGACTAATTCAAACTGGGCACGTAGGCTTATTCTGTTACATCGTTGAATCAAGTTACCTCTTAGCCTAGTAAGTTACATGAATCTTAACGATGGCTCCAGCATTTCTGACACAATCACCAGCTGCATCCAGGTAACAACGAAGATGTACAACGTCTGGGCAACGAGACGAAAGGGAGAACGTATTTATGCCGTGGTTGGTAGAGTCGCACCTATTATCCTAGCAGCAATTACCATCGGCCTACTCCAGACACCGGCTGTGCAAGGAAGTTTTGCCGCGTACCTGACCATAGCAAATGCGCAATGTGAGCCTAACAAGTCTTTGGCTCCCTCCCACTCATTGGTCCTCCTCCTTTATGACTAAGTGTGTGCTGATTCAGTATAGCCGTTTTGAGCTGTGCTATCAGCATAGTGCTTCTTTCTATCATAATTCGCCAATATGTACTGGCCAAGCTTGCTTGGAAGCGTGTCCAATCAGCCGAAGACCGCGGTATCTGGTCCCGACTCATACACAGCAGCAACAACAGCAATGCCAGCAATAGCAATAGTAACAGCTCAAGCACCAAGGAACAACCTCCCATGTCCCCCATATTCGCCGCCCAGGGAGCGATATTTGATGACAATTGGGTAGTAATTCGGCTCTCGATTGCAGTGATTCTCATCTCGTAAGGCTGACCCATCGCGCCTTGCCACACAAGTACCTCTAAATAACCAGCTAAATTGATCTAGAGCATTTATAGTAGCGAATATCGCTACACATCTGCCTCAAGCAGACGACGTAGCGAGGGATGCCCAAGCAGACGCACCCGACCTGAGTCCCGAACGAGCCAGATCAAACATCATTGGCTACATTTATGGCGTGACGCCAGGTCTGGCCATCTGGATTGTGTTTGGCCTCACTAGAGACTTCCGGAAAATCATGTACGATACGTTCGTATCTCGACGTTGGCGCAGGAGAAGGTCAACGACGGCACCAGCATTGGGGCCACCATGGGACTCTGCACGGGGCAGGCAGCATGCTGACCTGGCAGGAGTCACTGTCGACGGTGGCGTTCAGCTAGACGACCTGAGTTTCAGTGCAAAGAGACGCACCGTGCCGGATATAACGGTTGCACCATTGTTAGCTTCGGATTCAGCTTCGAAGTTGACTACGAGCAAAAGATCTGTTTCTCGGGATGAGGAGGCAGCGACTGTATGATATTAAAATGAGCTATGAGGTTATCTGGATAGTTTTCCAAAATTTAGCGTTGGCTTTCTTTTCACTTTCCGAGCAACTACATAAGCCAAGCTTGATAGTATAAGACTTTGGAATTAAGTTGCAGCTCGGCTCATCTTGCCCCTTCTGAGTGATGTCCTTAGACTGCCAAGGGCTGTAGTCACATATGGACCCCTAGAGCGAATACAGTGGCCTATAGGTATATAAAGGGGTGTTTCCCCATCTCTAGATACTGGAAGGTTAGGGGTGAATTGACTAACCCACCTACCCAATGGTCGTTGACCCCCTTTCAACCATCTACTATGTGACTATTTCAAGGCCCCTATTAACTCTCGAACACGTAAATTGACACTGGCAATAGCCAGATCATCTGCATTGAGAAGATTCAGGGCATTGTGCCTAAAGAACTATTACGAAGGGTTGAGAGTGATTTGGAAAATGATTATACGAAACTTGCTGCAGTATGACGAATGTAAGACGAAGTTACAAGTCAAGTCATATAAAATTCATTCGTTAATCAGTATCCCCGTTTCGGCATTGCCAAATTATCTTCATCATATCGTAATATTCATTCCATTTACTACGAGTAGGACTCGGCTATCAAAGGTGTCATGTATTTCAACGTATAAAGTGATTTGCCTATTATGAGAGATCGCCAGCGGGCCGATAACAGAACAAGGGATATTCACAACACACCAACCGTAGCAGGAAGTATATGGTTGAAGTCCGGCTGCTTACTTGGGTAGTTGATTCTGGCAATCCCAAATGTGTTAGGTATACAAAGGGCTGGCTTCAGGGCTTCAACTCGACTAGAATCAGAATATACTAATCTGTTATGGCTGCCTAAGACCTTGACCCTTCAGATTACGTTCCGTTCTGGTGGCTTGACCTTGACTCTATATACAACTTTAGCTGGTATGGTAAACTACCAACCTCAGCCTCCATGTCCAATTAAGAGAGGGCTGAATAGCTTCACGTAGGACATCAGCAATATCGCGGTAAGATGCGTTCAGTCATTCGGAAACTTGCAGCTTCGTATTCGGGACGTGTAACATGAGGCGCCAAGCAATTTGATAACTAAGAGATTGGGGTTCCCACTGCAAGGAATTTACTGGCCGGCCAAATATCTCAAAGCATAAAATTGTAAATTCGACACTTCCAGTCCCCCGGAAGTTTATTTCACTGTTTTTCTAGTAACAATGTGTGTGACCATGTTAGAGTTAGAATATTCCGGGCAATGTATTTGAAAGTTAATGTTGCTACTCTGCATATTATCTGCTTACACAGAAAGTTACTTTGACCCGGCCAAGACTTCCCCCCTTCCCAAATTGTCCCTCCAATAGAAACATGGCTTCGTGAACAGGTCATTAGTTGTACAGGCGAATAGGAATGTATCACTGCAGGACCCGATACTACTTCATCCCCAGCTTTCAAAAATGCCCAGAGTTCAAAAGCGGCACGGATCAGGCGCTCCGGCTAAATTGAACCACATACTTAAGCGGGACCTATACGATGCAACTTGATTCGTTCAGCCCAAACATTCGATCCTTCGACTGATTATCCGACGAGAGCCTCCGTATTACTCCCGAGCCTGGGACGCGGGGAGTCGTCTCTGGACTTATATGAATGGGGTGAGCCCCTGGCCGTTACCTCGACCTTGTTCGACTGGTTCTTGCAGAGCTGTTTCTAGGAGCAGCTATCCGAAAGTATTGACGGCGCCACGGCTTCGACAAGATGGTTGGCACTGTTCAGGCGGACAATATTGTCCACCGCATGGCGGTGGAGGACCCGGTTCCCTGGTATCGCAAACGGAATCTCCGCCACCTCTACTTCATGCTCTTCCCCTGCCTCATGGGAATCGAGATGACTTCGGGTTTTGATTCGCAGATCATCAATGCGGTCCAGTTGGTACCTGCCTGGACCAATTGTAAGCGCTGCTCGATGTCGAAAGGCAGGATAGAAAGCTAACCTTCGAATGGCAAGACTTCGGACATCCCACAGGAGGCTATAAGGGCATTCTGGCATCTGCGCTTCCGCTAGGTGCTGTGATTGGACTACCTCTGATCCCGCTGGTCAACGATTCCCTTGGCCGAAGATGGTGCGTTATGACTGGGAGTGTCATTATGATTATCGGGTCTCTGATTCAAGGCTTTGCACAGAATGGTAAGCTACCTCTACTAGATGGCGTATATATAATTACTTTCTTTATTTATTGACACCTTCTTAGCGCCTATGTATATCGTCGCTCGACTGATTATTGGATTCGGGCTTCCGTATGCCATCGTCGCAGGCTCTAGTCTTATAGGAGAACTTGCGTACCCGAAAGAGCGTGCAGTCTTGACATCGCTGTTTAACGCTGCTTATTTCGTCGGCGCTATCGTTGCTTCTGCTATAACATATGGGACACAATTGATCGACTCAGATTGGTAAGTCAAGTTTATTAGGCCGTAGTCAGCGTAGAAAGCTAACATGTTTGAGGATAGGTCTTGGAGGTAAAGTGATGTCACTGTAGATTACCCCTATCAAGTTATACTCATTTTGAATAGGGTGCCCTCACTCTTGCAGTTGTCTCCATCTTTACTACAGGTCATCTTCATCTTGTAGGTTACCCCTATTCCTTGCAGCTCCGTCATGAATACTCACCTTCTTTTTCAGTTTCATCCCGGAGAGTCCCAGGTTCCTCATAAGTAAAGATAGGTATGAAGAAGCCTTCAAGATTCTCGTCAAGTACCACGCCGAGGGAGATGAGAACTCCGAATTTGCTAAGGTCGAGATGGCGGAGATCAAGACGACGATCGCCATTGAGTTGGAGCATTCGAAACAATCTTGGTACGACTTGGTCAGCACTGTCGGTAACCGACGTCGTCTCCTCGTCGGATCCCTAGTGGGCGTGATGACGCAGCTATCTGGAAACGTCGTCATATCGTATTATCTAGGTGATATCCTCGACCTCGTTGGCTTCACCGACCCACAGTTCGCCGCGAAATACAATATCGGTAACCAGGTCTGGGGTCTCGTGTGTGCTGTCATAACGGCATTGATCGTCATGCGATTCAGACGTCGGACTATGTACCTATTTGCTATCGCTTGGATCTTGGTGGCCTATGTTGGCTGGACCGCTTCTGCCGCCGTAGCTATCGAGAAACATAACAATGCCGCTGCAAAGTTAACATTGTTCTGGATCTACTTCTACCAACCTGGATATAATCTTGGCTTTAACGCCCTGACATACAGTAAGCGTGGCATCAACAGCGTGTAGTAGTGCTAGTGCTGACTTTCTCTCACAGCTTACTTGGTCGAGATTTTCCCTTACGCAATGAGAGCACGCGGTATTACAGTCTTCCAGTTCTTCGGAAAAGCTGCCCAAGTAAGTCGCGACTGGAATATACGAGAAATGAATAAGAACAAACCCATGGCTGACTGATTTGATTAGTTCTTTGGCACGAACGTGAACCCCGTCGGATTAGACCCCGTCAATGGTATCGGCTGGAAATTCCTCATTGTATACTCGGTCTGGATTCTCGTCGAAGGCATACTCATTTACTTCTTCTGGCCCGAGACGTCTGGCCGAACTCTAGAAGAGCTAGCGTTCTGTAAGTTGAGTGACGCAATGTGAAACGATCGTGATCGCTAATTTATCATTTGCAGTATTCGAGGATGATGAACGTCCACTTCAGACGGCTAAAGCCGTCGAAAACGAAATACGCCATGATAGCCCTGTTTCTGACGAAAAGGCGGCCACAAAGGAAATCATTTAACTCTTCCATGGGTATTCAGACAGGAATGGTTATCGGTTCTGTTTTAAAGACAGGGGGTCAATGGCGTTCAAAGGGAGCATCGCAATACCGCGAATTTTTGTTTGGCATTACATACGCTTAGACAAGAATGCAACACCTAACCCCTATTTCCCAACTCGCTTGACTTGCCTACTGTTCGTCTCGTCATTGAAGATGCCACTATATAGGATTGGTATGACCTTTCACTTCACGCTGTGTATAGCGACCTATAAATTTTAGTTTCCAGGTCCTTGTCACAAGTAGACACTGAAGCTGGGGTTAAAGATGAAGACACAGTGAAGCTCACTTATGAGCAATAAGCGCCATCTAACTCTTCAGACACTCAATGACATATCAAAAGATGATACAACACGCAGGGACTCACTTAATAATCAACTGCAAAATCATCGGCTTCTATAATTGCCTCTCTATTCGACCCCTTACCAACATATGGGACATAGGGGATATAAGTTCTGGGGAAGACTTACCAGTCATCTCCTGTGTCAATGACCCATCGATGACGACGAGATGTTTGCTATCACTATAGTGCCCTTATAGAACTGCGTTAAAGATGATCCGTCCGACTCTTCTATCAGTTCCTAGCTCCTCTATTAGTGCCAGACATACTACATACTGTAGCTTATGGTGCGAAAGCTATGGCATATCTTGATTAGACACCTTATGCACTCACTCTACAATTACAAACGACAGAGCGAGTTGTATCTAGCCTTAGAAGAGCCTACAGGGGAGTTATGGAGCCTCGAAGAGCAATAAGACCCCAAGTCATCTTTTAGGCCAGATGAGTTGTTGATACATACATCTATTGCCTTATGTGCGCATTTAAATAATGTACCTGGGTTGCACTTGATAACTAGTAGCCCATGTTCAATGCTGATCGTTAAATACCATCTCAACAAGCGATTTATAGGTCGAGGGACAAGAAGATATATGGATGTACAGGGTATTTCAATTGCATTTGTTGAGTTGAAGAAGACGACAACACATGGGAAACCACTCTCGGCCTCGGCTAACGATTTCAATATATGAATAGAATTGATGCCAAAATTTGCACTGAATTTCATTGAACAGGAAGATCTTTCGCTGTAGTAGTGTAGTGGTTATCATTCTAGCCTTCCAAGCTTGAGACCGGCGTTCGATTCGCCGTTACAGCATTTTTGGTTTCAATTCTTGATACCTTCAAAGTTATCACTTACTCTGTCGTCATCTAATAATATCATGATGGCCTGTTTCTTTTTTCAAGCATAATCCTGGGTTAATCAAACTTTACATACCCACAATTTCGATACCTTAATACGCATGGCCTATGAGGCTGATGTGGCCTAACTTCAACCCCTTTGATTGCACGCGCAGACCTCCCTTTACTTTCGCGTACTCTTGCCCTGCTAGGTACAGTCAATATTTTTCTTATTTATTTGCCTACCTTGCTTTCTAAGAACAAGCAGGGAATCTGAACAATGCCATTCTTATCAAGGGACACCTTGCGCAAAGGACTACTTGTGCCAAAATCTCTTTCTCTTCGCTCTATTTTCTCACTTAGGTGATCGACATGAATGCAGTAGGCGAGGTCATTATGTCTTTCTACATATCTTTTTCGATGTAGACGACCTGGCATACTCTAGGCGCAAGTAGTAGCTCGGAGACCAACTTTCAGCATCTTGACTCCTTCAAAATATGAAACCCAATACTTGTTGCGTAGTTTGTGGTAGTTCTCAGGCGTGACTATTTCATAGGTAGGATAAATCAGGATAATGAGGATGATCTGGAACAGTTGTCGTATATTTGACTTGTGCCTGTGAAGCTACTCCATATATTCGGTGATGTTCAGTACTAGGCATTAATTGGCCAGCTGTGTAATCAACTACCTAAACTTCGGTACCATTTTTTAGAAAAAATATCCGAAAAGGCAGTTACAATAGAAATCCCATCAAAACAAAGAATTAAGAGCAATAATGCACATCAAGATAAAACCCACTGACAATGATAGGGAGTAGACTGCTGTTATACCATGACCGCAATACTTGGGCTAATTGTTCACCCACGGGGGAGTTTAGTACAGTAACTGTTGCCCCATTCACTGCTACGATTATACCGTGGTTCAAAGGAAAACCTGAGCGCGCAACTTCCCGTACAGCATATACCTAATTTCTGGCAGCTTAACTCAGCTATACCCCTAGTCAAACAGCAAAAGGTTGTCATCAACTTGAAGATGTGTAGTTAGTAAATCACGTGAAGAACTGGTACTTGAAGCTCAAGCCAATGCTAGCTGTGAACATAATAGGTGAATTATATGCTGTAGCTACCGGGGGGATTTGATGAGAGCTGTGGTGGACGAAAGAAATTCTCGAAGCAACCTAAGCGCATACTTGTAGCCATTGCCTTAGGTACCTGGGGTACCTAGTTCATATGTAGTACTTGTAGCCTCCTCCTCAGGCAATAAAAGTACTGTAGAAACAATGGAACATTCGAGAGCAGCAACATGGTACGGCGGTACATCTACCTAGGTCACCTACCTAATTGTGCAGACTATTTACCGAGGCAGCTACGTGGTCCAATTTGTTTGCGTACCTAGTTGGATGTTGTGCAGGATATCTAGCCCTTCTGCCACTTGCCATAATTCTAGCCCTCCTTCCCTTGACTACCCTTCTCAGTTACACACTTTCCTTACCACTTCACCACTTCACCACTGCTACTGACCTTGAAGGAAAGATTTCGATCATGGACCCCATCGAGAAGCTCTTTAGAGCTCTTCCGAGTCCTGCGGCTGATCAGGCCGCTCTGGACAGAAATGGCACGTGGGACGAGAATCATTTCGGCCAGGTCTTTAGATCCTTTCTCCCGTCCAAATCTCTTGATCCCGACTTTGACTTCATTGCAAAGCTAGCTAAATCTTTCAAGGAGACTCATGATCTTGCGATGCTGCGCAGCGAGCTCGGCCGTCTTGCCCTTGAGAAGCCCCAAATCACTGACGATGGCTCGGCAAAGTCCCGACAGCTGAAGTACCATGCTTGGATTTCCCAGGGACGCAGAGATGAAGAAGATCCTTTCAAGACAGAGGAATGTCTTGAAGGACAACATGCTGACGTACCCAAGGGCAGCCATGCCTTCCTGCCAGCCAAGCTGACTGATCCCGGTATTTGTGCCAACTGTGCAAAGCCCGATGCCCACCTGGGATGCATGGGCTGTCTAGTTGAGTTCGACTCCCACGTTTCCATGAAGACGTCATACTGCAACAAGGAATGCCAAACTCAACACTGGGAAGAGCACAAGTCTCACTGCCGAGAGAGAAAAAAGATCACCCGCGCCGCATCTTTGCTCCACGGTCTCTTCGTCATGTTCCAGACAAAGGCCTGGAACAATAAACAACTTGTCAACATTGCCGAGAAGCAGGGCATCACAATGATTATCCACGATGAGCCCAATGAGTGGGAATTCCAAGGAAAACCCTTCGTTTGCTACTTCCCATCTAGCTTGGCTCCGTCTGAAGAACATGCTGTCGCGGCTGCACTCGACTGCGAGTGCCAGCAGCTCATGAGTACTTGCCAAGGTCTTTTGAAGTTGCTCTTGTTGCGTGAGTGAAAATTTCTCCGAAGACTGTGAGTTGAGATAAGACAAGGCTAACAGGTGCGGCTATAGCGCTTTGCAAAACCCTGCATGAAGTCCAGATGACGCCTCGAAATGCATCTCGCCCTAACTGCGACATGAAGAACAATGTAGCCCACAACATCATGTACCAGCAGCACACTGTGCTGTGCGCAACGCTTAAGTCTGGCGAGCAGATAGCTGTTGATGTTGCAGGAGCCCAAGTGAGTTTTACGAGTTGTTTATTTTCACATACTGCATCGCTGCAATTACTAACTTTCTCAATAGTTCGGTTGGCGTGAGACGGTGGCGCAATGGGGAGCTTGGACTAGCCATCGTGTAGCCGGGAAACCCATGCCTGAACCTTTCGGCCACGCTCAGCAGATTATGGAGATGGTGTATCCTTTTGCCGCTTCCCAGTTCGTAAAGGTCAGCGAATCTCAGCGCTCATCACTGGCACAGAAAATGCAGGTTGCCATCCAGAACGCGATGAAGAAGAATAATGCACCATCTGCGAGGGATCTGTACAAGCTCGGTGAGGCTTCTTTTGCTTCGTGCAAGCAGGCCATGCTGTCCAGTGCAGAGGAGGCGCTCGACCTTGGTCTTCGCGAGCTGCACGAGTCGAAAGTGGGTCGCTGTTACGTTGATGCGCGCGGCTTGTGGCAGGCTACGACAACTAGAGAGCAAGGTGAGGCTCTCGAGCGCGTTTGGCTAACTGACGAGGACGTGAAGGAAGCCAAGGAGAAGGGTACGGACTTGAGAGAGATTTATCAGCTCCGTTGTCAGAACAGAATTACCAAGCAGAAGTGTAGAGCTGCTGGTTTGAACATGCCTTAATCTCCGACAATGAGGATGGCTCTCCGCTTGGCAAGCCCGTGAATGGCCTGAGTGAACTCTTTTTGAAGAGGTTGACTATTGCCTACGCTTCTTAGAATAGTTGGCATGGGGGAAATTGGGAGAACAAAGAGAACGCGTTGTATAGACGCTTAATTGTATGCGTCTCAGTTAACGCAACTGCAGCAATAAAAATGCCGTCACTAAAATTGAGAGCTTAGCTAGTGAATGTTGCACGAAGGTCTCATAGAAACGCGTAACACACGCTGAGGCGCACTGAACGCGAGTCTCAGTAATACTGACACTGGTTCTGTTGAGGCTATTCAGCACTCGCATTTTTAAGATATATTAACGAACCTTGGAGGTTAAGTATATGACATGCTGTATATGTAGCCTTACGAATCCTAGGAGCGTCCGGATGGCTTCCGAGTGGCCAAGGACTTAGTCGCCCCTATTTCCAAGATCTCATTCAAGCCCTTGTTATAGCGAAGCTTGCGATTTAACAAGGAGTGAATGATATTGCTAGAGCACCCCAATTTAAACATCGAGCAATATATAGCTCTGTGATTGAAGTGTATGCATACATTAAGTATGTATGTGTGCATGGTAGAATGCAGACTCTTGGGTGAGAATAAGCTACAGGGAAGAACCCCCCTGGCCTTCCTCTTTTACCCGCGGCGTCCTGAAGCACTACTTCACCCCCGCAATTCCCTTTCAGAGGCTCGCAGAGCTTGACGTCCTGTTCACCTCGTGATCACATCATCAACCAACATCATTAAACGCTGCGATAGGGTTTACTGATATGCCAAAAATCTGACTGCACCACCCAAAAAGCACCTGACTTGTCTCTATTGGCATCATGTTGATGTTTAACCACGACGGTAAGGTGATTTCAATTTTTGGCGTTGATATTAGGAATGCAAACTGGTGGGGTGACTTCCAATGACACGCCATTTACCTCAAACACCACCAATTTCTTGCAAGATCATCATATTGAAGCCGGAAGTAAGTTTAGTGTGTTCACGTTGAGGCAACCGTTTAAATGCGGGGAGTGACATGGGTTCCGTATGATAACGTTTCCTCCCAACATGTATGCTTAATGCGTAGCTTGGAGTCTGTTCTCGCCCTGCCTGAATGCCTGAACGAAGTCCGTAATTCGGACCTACCTGATCAGAAGCGAATTTGATACGGTGCCTCACGGCGCTATTGTTGTTCGAGTTTTGGCTCATTGTTCGGTGGTATAACTTGGTAGCTGGGTGTCACATGCTAGCAGGGATATTTCTACCTCTGATGTGACTGGCACAGTATACCCATACTATGTGGTGAGGCGAAAGATACTTGACGAAGAGGTTTCGTATCATGAATCGAGTGTCAATAAAGTTTACACTAGAAGGGGCCAAAGCCTCCTGAAGTTCTAGTATAAAGAGAAGAGGTAACCGAAATGTACTAGCACCAATAGGCTTCGAGCCTATCCTTCGTCATCTTTCCACTTCCGAAGATGGTACGCATAATCGATGAAAGGTTATCATCGGAAAGATCTTTAGATGGATATGAGGGAGAATAAGGTTTACTCTAGGCGGTTAGTATGCCCAGAATCAGGACACCTAGGATGGCAATTCCCAAATGGAGACTCCCGTGATGTGCGTGTGACGATAGAGTTCGCCCTAGAAGGGCTTTAGAATACTTCTAGCTTCTTGGATCTTGTTCCATCACAGATTCCGGGAGGCCAACTTAATAACAGTTTCAGTATCCTGACTTAGAGTTTGAAGAATGGCAGCCGGAATAAGTTCTGAAGTGGGACAGCTCAAGCTAATGACTTTTTGCCGCCCTCGAACTAAACTTCAACATTATGTTCCGGATTGTAGACAGACTGCCTTGGCTCTGGAAGTCGAACTCTCAATGTCTCGTTACGAAGACTGAGCCAGGAGCCTCATGGCCGCACCATTTGCGAAATCGCTATCAAAGGAGGGAAATTTCCGCTTCAGGACGTGAACCAGCCACAACGTGTCCACTCGGCCATGAGTAGTAATGGTGCCATTATCAAGATGATCCCTCCCTTCCCCCGGAGTATTTCGTAATTCTTAGATATTTCGAAGCACACGTGCAAGGTGAGATGAGCTAGAAGCTTTCGAACTCTAAAACATTGCTTCTAGAACATTTCCCCTGCTTTTTAGTAGAGTTTCATCCCGTCGATCAACTGGGGAAGGCGGGGAGGGAGGAGGAGGGCTGTTCTCCATCAGACCTGCTTCCGCGATAGCTCTTTAGTTAACTGACCGATATGTAGTTAAAGGATACTGTCACACCAATGCGGCACGATGACTTTAGCTAGGACCATATATTTGTTGGCCCACACAGACTGACGATACTCTTAAGTAAGAAACTCAGAAGCATTCCACCATAGAGATTTGGACGTGAAACCATATCATAGGCATCGATGCTAAGAAAGAATGCTAAGAAGAACAGCTTCAAAACATGTAGATGTGTCTACCACGTGGTGTTAAGCTGAAACCCTGCATATAAATCGAAGAGTTAAATCTGAGTCGTGCTCTGGAGAGAAAGCCTGGAGCTTTACACTCAACTAGGTGGAGAGCCAATGTGGGTGACGATAATTGGCACGACTCGATATGGGAGTTGTGGTGCGTCGCTCGTGGTCATCTATATGGTGTGTCGAATTACAACCTCGATCTCCACGTAGACTCAATGACATGTGAACCACAAATTCCAGGATGCAATGATGTGGTCTCGCAGCGAATTTGATGGTATATTAAACCGTGAACGGCAAAGCGTTGGTGCTGATTACATCCCCTCAGGATGGAAGAATGGTGCCGTTTAATCATATATCTGAGTCTAGCCTTCTCCCAAACTTTGAGTTAAGGCTAATGTAAAAAGGGTCACGGGGTGTTTCGATCCAGCAAGTTGTCTCAAAGTTTGTTGTGGAGGGTTGGTTGGGGATTGAAACAAAATAAGGATTGCTTAGTCTTACCCCGCGGATTATGATTGGTTTGGTCCTCGATGAGTGCGTAAATGAAGCTCGTGCGGATGAAGGGATATTTTCAGATATACGGTCGGAGACATCTGTTTCTTTAGCCATCGTTTACACGGTTATGGAGGTGGTTCGCTCTGTTAGCTTAGCTAACCCATGATCTAGTCTCAATGGCTTCCTTACGCCCTTAGCGTAATGCAGAGTGAAATCCAGGTGACTTGGATCCTGCGATAATATCTTGTATACATAGGTAGTTAGATAGCACTCATGAAGGCGTTTGAGAAGTGTCCTTTGCGTACCTGGAGTACGTGGCCCCTGACACTATCTCTTCGGATAGAATGCGCTATTTCGTAGCCTTGATATGGTAGATAGCCGGTACCTAGACTTCCTGGGGCTACGGCAAACCGGTAAGTAAAGCTCCAGGGAGATCTGCAATATGCTAAGCCATTGGAACGCCGATCTCGATGCTAAGCAGCCTGACCTTAGTACAAAGCTACCCCTCTTCCTGTTTGTACTGCACTAACAATAAGTAATGAGGCAATCACCATCACCAAGTGTTGGGTTTGAACCCTGCGGTACAACCTGTAAATTATGACAAGGAGAGAGGAATAGGTTGGAGCCATTCCTGGTACATCTGATGGAGGCAATCTCACAACCAAGAACATAACAAAAAGAGGGAGAATAAATATTAAAGCGATGAAGCAAGATTACGGATATTCTTGAATCCAAGGAGAAATACAAGAGCTACCTCGTCATAGAAAGAAGAGTTGTTGCACATGTTATAGAAAGGGGTCTCCATATTCGAATGGCGTTTGAGCCCATAGCGCCACGATCGACATTTCACCACGATCTTGCAATGAACGATACACTCTGCAACGCCAACAGCATTAGTGCTAGTCGAGCCCACACGAGCAAATTGATATGAGTTCTTCATTGTACAGAAAAATTGCGCTCACAGCGGCGGGACATCCGGGATAGATCAGACCTAACAAAATAAGCGACCTCGTGCAGCACATGCATGTAAAATAATGTCTGACAAGTGACTAGGAAGAAAGGGGTCTAGGAAGCTGCGATGATAATTGTAATTTCGACACCAAGCCTCAAAATAGACCGAAGGTGAGCCAACCAACAATTTAATCCCGGCTGCGAATCCTCGGCGCTAGACAAGGGAGAGTTGTTGTCTTGGGATCGACTACTGCGCGAGGCGCATGCATGGTAAGGGGTAATAATTCCCTAAAACTACGGATTCGGCGAGATGCATGCTGCGAGAAGCGCACCGTGACAAAAACATTTATCCTTGTTATGCTTTCTTCACCTTCCCTTTCACTCCTGTATATATGCATGTAATTCTAGGTTAGACCTTGGTCACTAGGCCTGTAACTTGCTTTGTTACCGGCCGCCTTTAACCTCCCGTCGCCACGTGCCTATGCACGGGGATGACGGTTTTTGGCAGACGAGCTTATCTGCTGAGCACGGGGAAATTTTATAATTCCTGACGTAGGGAGCGGTCACAGCTATATGTATGACCGCTCCGAGTGTGGTGTTTGACCGCATTGTGCTAGAACCGGAGATATCTAATTCACGACGCGAGGGGAAAGGGGGAGGGGGAAGGTGTCCATCTGGTTGCACGCGATCGCGACGGATACATTACGTACTTTGTCCTCGAGACACGATTTCTGCTTGTCATCGTCATATTCCGTTCCAAGGAGCCATTCGTACCTGCGATGGCAAATAAACGCTTCTTTGGAAAGAATAGACTCGCAGGACTTCTTGACCAAGCGCAGAGACTCGTAAGTGTTTACGTATATTCGGGGCTCTCGGTCCTCTATACTTTTGGTTACTGGGACGTTGGGAGCACTCCCTCCCTTCTATGATGTACATTACACCACGCTACACTACGCCGTTCCGTACTTGAGTCCCACCAACACGCAAAATCAAGAACCACCCGGAAAGAACAAGCCTTGGAAGAAAGTAGTAGGAAAAATAGGTCCGCTATCTCTTCTATCTATCCTGTACTCTAATCGTATGCAAGTTGTTTTGTCTCGTTTGATCACAGTTACATTGTTTGCTCTGTTGATTCTAGTTTTCTATGCAGAATATGATAAATAAGCAAGGCTAGCGAAATGTTGCGTTTCGTAAAGGATGCCGGCAGCATGCAAAGTAACGCCACAAGACTGGGTGTCACCTGCATGCTGGTCCAAGTTCGTCCATTATTCCGTTTCCCCTCGCAGCCCGATATTTGGTAATACAACAACAGCCTTTTCTCTCCTCACTCTTACTTCCCCTGCAGGCTGCAGGTATTGTGGCACCGGCACATTTAGTCTAGTGCTCTGAGTGGGCAGAGAGGCACAAAGACGGCGCTTGTTAAGGGCCTCGGCCGTTTGTACCGCATTGCATCTAGGCCACTATTATAGCGTCTGTATGTATGTGCTATGTGCAGTACACCGTCATCCCAGAGTAGCCTGATGCATGGGGTGGGGAAGGGGTAGGGCTAGCATAAACCTATCAAATCTCTCCTGTTAGAATGAGGTGTGGCCGGAGGTGGTTGAAGCGCGACCCGGAATCTCTTCGTCTATCTATTACTTGCTTACAAGATAGATCCTTGAACGACACTATTTACACTATACTCTTCCCCGTGTTTAGCTAGCCAAAACAACTGCCCTGGGTGTTCCTCTGGTCCGGCATTGACCTTGTCAAATTACCGTTTGATTACGGAAGTGTACTGCTTCTGTTTCTCTTTCTGCAAGTTTGATGACTGTACTAGGATAAGTATGGTATGGTGTAGTAGGGATAAATTTTACGATGAGCAAAAAGACCAGCGGAGCTCAAACTTCTTGTGTCCCACCGCCGAGCCCAACGAGCGCAATGTTCCGATCTTTCAATCCATTAGTATTAGTAGTTAGGTAACCCACCTACAGGACTAGTAGACTACTATGATGGACTACTTTTCCGAATGCCGAGCAAGTCGGGTCTAATTGCTGACTTAGCGTACACCATCGCTTGGATTTTGAGGACCACAAGTACGAATTTTTTACTGACAAGTATATTTAGATCCGGGAAAGGTTAAGGCACTCAAAAGAGATACAAGTTGGCGAATCGAGAGAGAGGTAAATAAAAATCCATATTACTTCAAAAGAAAGAAAAATTGCTAGGACTGAGGCAATTATGGATGTTTGTACCAGTTTGGTAAAGGGATGTAGAATAGAAACCGGTGTTTAGCACCAACAATTACACAAGTTGATGGTTTGCCGCTTTCCCTGGAGCCCTCTCAATCACTAGGGGTTGTTTTAGGGTTTGAGGTATCAGCTGGTTGATACAGGTTGTGTAGAAATGACTCAAAAAACCCTGGCCATCAATCGAGACCCCAGCGAGGTGTGGGTGAAGATCATCTTGTCACTAAGAGCGGCCATTAGGTGCAAAACATAGATTGCGTGGTCAATGTTGTTTTATTCATTTCCTGTATCTATTCCAGACGCCATATGTCCATGCGCAAAACCCCTTCAATGAGTATAATGAAATGGAAACATAAAACGCCAAGCCAGGTTCCCCCATGATAGGGTATAATGCCGCTGGGGCGGATGATCTACAATTCCTCTTTCTTCGCCTGACCTCCGTGAACAATGCTAATTTCCCCAGAACGCCAACAAGGTGACCTAGAAGCCTTACTTATCTATACTGACCAACCATGCCCCCAAATGTCCCCAACTCTGGATAACGCCGTGTAAAGTTTTCGTGCAGACCCCAATTTCGTAAATCCCATACATGTTCCAAAAACTCGTCAGTGGCGTAAATTGAACCAGTGGAAAAATCGACCGTGAACGCCTCCGTGATAGCAACGGGCCAATTCCTGACCCGAAGATTCGTATAATAAATGTGGCGAAATTCTAGTGTGTTATATATACTTTGCCTCTCGATAATCGCGCTGCGAAGATGAGGCCATAGAACGAAATCCATCCACTGGGGATGAGGTATGTGTTGCTGCTTAGCTTGTGGAGGGAAAATCCCCCTTAGTCCGATATATGTGTCTCTCGTCGGTTGTACCAGCCAAGCGACCAGGGCCCTAAAGAGTAGAAAGCCACCGACGCGTTCCAACGGGAGTTCGAGGTTATTTATATCGAGAATTGTTGTTACAGTACCGACAAGTGGATAGTCAGGAGCTGTTTGTAGCTGCGGACCCTGCAGACCAAGAGAGGCCAGCA
This sequence comes from Xylaria arbuscula, assembly GCA_022385695.1. NCBI lineage: Eukaryota > Fungi > Ascomycota > Sordariomycetes > Xylariales > Xylariaceae > Xylaria > Xylaria arbuscula. The sequence continues at coordinate 17,793 of MU279397.1, forward strand.
GGTGCGCATGAGCCTGTAGAAGGGGCCTCACGTTCGGACGACGTGGGCCCAACAAAAGTTCGCGGTGTGGCAGCCCTCCCACACGGTTTGCCAAGCGACGACAATCCGCGACATAGCCACAAATCAGTGCATCGTCTTGACAACAAACATCTGAGGTAAGCATCGGTATCTCCCAATAGGAAGGCCCCGGCTGCTGTGGCAGATTGTTGCCGGGGACGCTTAGTAGTACACCGGGTACACGTTCCATGGAGCTTGATGGTAGGTTGGGGAGATTGGGACGATGCCGATCTGCGGTGGGCATCCAAACTCTAGAAGGAACTGATTAGACTTCAGCTTTGTAGGTATGACTGAAAGTGGGGAGGAAAGCCTACCAGACTTGACATCGTCGAAACCAACATCGCCATTTGTGATGCATGACGCAGCTGGCGAGTGTATGGTTGGCGGCATACTTGACCTGTCGATCACAACGGACGAGGTATTGGGTGGAAAGTAAGTACTTCCGTAGTCTTCTGGTGCTGCTGGGGAAGAAGGGCTGGAGACCGTTGACGGCAAAGAGCAAGGGACCGACGTTGGCCAGATGCCTGTGGTATCAGGAACATTGCTGTAAGGAGGCATATCCGACACTATGGGATATTCAGGTGTGGAATGTCCATACGAGGACGGCTGAGAGTTTGAACCATTGTATGCTACTCGATAATTAGCTTTGATGAGAATCGAAGTCCGAATTAGGTTCTGGAAAGCCGTACAACTGGGATATGGTACGTTATGGCCCGTACGAATTCCTAAGCTTTCACGTAGCCGCCTCACTTCTTCTTCAAGCACCCTGTTTCTTCCCAATAGATCTTGGACCGTCTGGTCTCGGCTGTGTTGGCTCCGGAGCTCATCAATTTCCCTCTCGAGGTTTTCTATATGTTCCTTCGTGCGCGCACGAATGGCTCTTTGAGCCTCCCGATCATTGGCACGTTTCCGAGCAAGCTGCGAAGGTGTAAGAGTAGATACACTCCTCGTACCTGAATGGCATCGTTAATGGCAAGTCACCAACAATATGTAGGGCTCTCTATAGCGAATACTGCTTACCCTTACGCTTGCCGCCTCTGGCTTTGTCTGTCGTGGACTTGCTGGACATACTGACTGGTGACGCCGAATTTGATATAGCTGGAGATGAGGCCTTGGACGATGATGACTGGAGCGTATGATTGAGGGGGTCCATGTCGACAAAGGTAGGAACGCGAGTTGTTCCTTATGAGCAGTTCGAGGAGTTGCCGGCAACAGGTCGTTGTATGCCAAGAGGAAGAGGTTCGATTGCAGGTCCAAGTCGGTCAATAATGAATGATACAGGCCGGCCAGGGTCCCTATTGGCGTCATGGGCGATATATAACGACGACTGATGGGGCAAAGGCCAGCGGAGGTGACCCACCACGACACGACCCTCTGGCATTTCCACAGCTCGACACTAAGTGCTGTGAAGCAGCATGCTAACGAGCCCCCTGTCAATTGGTATCGACGATGAAGAGAGAAACAGAACCAACCCAACCCCTGCCGCCTTGACGCTGTGAGCTTCTAGTCTAGACCCTCCCCGACACCGCGTACACTAACACCACGGCACTAACACACCTCACCACACATCCCTACGTCTTTTGGCCACCGAGTTGCGTAGCCAAGACCCGTACAGATACAGGCCTCCTCGAGCATGTGGCCAGCTACAGTTCAGCTTTCTTCGCCAGCCCATAACCGATCGATGACACTTCAGCTATGAAAGGGCATGGGATCGGAAGCATTTCCTTTGGCAGCGCCAGACTTCTCGGCAAGATTTCCGAAAGGGCGGCTTGTCTATGGTCTAAACTCAGACATCTACCTGCAGGACATCTGCAAGACATTTGGTAGCGGTCGTATCAAAGCCCATCCTCATACAGTAGCCCTCGAGGTGAGTGATGGTGGCATGGCAAGGATGGGTCTAACAAAATAGACTTTACGCTACGAAGGCGCTATAGTGTAGGTGGAGGTGCGTAGGTAAGTATTATTAGTTCATGTAGCTGGCAGTACCGCAGACAGTAGCAGGCACATGGTGGCCCATTAATCCGCTGGCCCACTAAGTCATTGGCGCGTGAGCCAGTTACTTAAGTATGAATCGGCCGTTCGGCGTCGAAAAAACGTCACGTATGAAGTATAACACATACGACACTTGTGTGACAAGGTTTGAGTTAGTTACAGGAGAAACGGAAAGTGCAGAGAAAGAGAAGACCCGGCGTATGGGATGGTCTGTCGCCTGAGGAAAACTACCGGTAGTGTACAGGTGATTTGGAGACTCTATCGTCAGCCTAAGTTATAGGTCTTCAGCCAAGACTCTAATAATGGATACAGCAAATGCGAACTACCTACACGTAGTGTAGCTGCTGAAACCAGTAGCTGACGTAAATCAAGGCATCTTCCGAAAATCACTGCTAGGTACTTTAACGGCAGGTTTTGGTCAAATTGGTAGTCTGCTAATAGTCAGAAGTGTCAGGGTATACACATATGTTTTCTCGTTAGTCTGTACTGGAATCTTAATGAATACACTGCAAATAAAGTGAGAAGATGAAGACAAGACTCGTCCGTTAGAACAATACGGCTTTCTATAACAAACAAACTTATATGTGGAGATGTTAATAATACCGTTTCAGTAGCAAAAACGGGGAGACGACCAATAATTGAACACCATACATGACATCAAGATAACTTACCAACTCGCCTAATACAACTGTCAAGTTTCCGTATTTTCTGAGTACGTATGACGGAGCGTTAACGACGTTGTGGTGGGCCATGGGTCTAACTGGAGCGTTGTCTACTCCGAATTAACGTGGCAATTGGTAAACTTCTAGAAGAAATTTCGAGGTGTGCCACAACAATTTCAGATCATGGTGCAGTAAAATATGGAACAATGTCGTCTCTAAAACATTAGTGCTGCAACCAACAAACTTTATTGTGTCTGCCCGCCATAGACTCGGGGTTTAGAAGAACCAACGAGAAAACCAAACAAAAAAATCCAAGAAAAAAAAATCCACACGGTACTTGAACCTGGAAGAGCTGACCATATTAGCGGAGGCATAACTCGTTGTTGATTGGGTGTTGTGGCTACAGATCTAGCGCCTTGGGCAGTCTCCGAGAACCGGGGGACGTGACCCACGAGACAAGGCTGGGGCCCAGGCACATTGTCAACCGGATCCTATTGATTAGCTTTGGGTGGTTGTTAAGTTCAAATATGAAGTGAAAAAGAAGCCAAAAACGTTTGACTTTGATTTTATTTTCAGCGGCGAGGTGTGACTATGTAGCAAGCTCCGGATTCTCGTCCTTCACCGCGTCGACTAACTCGTCCAATGTGCCAACTTCAGTTGGGCCAGCATAACCGGAAGGAGGTAAAGCCCAGTCGGGAAGAGGACTAACATAGCTCCAACTACCTTCTGCATCCTCGTAGCGCAGACTATGCAACCATAGGGATAGTTCTTGTGCTCCAGGGTCCGTATATAGGGGGGTATCACAAATCTCACAAAGCTCGCCAGACATCTTTTCCGCTTTTTTCTTGTAGTATTGATCTACCATTTCATCGTGGTAAGCCACAGCATCGGCTACGTCATCCTTTCCCATCCGATTCAGCCTCGATACTATGTCTTCATCTGTATTCTCGGTTGCGTCGGGGTCGTTGTACCCAAGATTGATACCCCAAACCTTTTGATTTGCATAAATAGGATCATTCTGGATAGGATGCCCCAGATGTTGCAAGTGAACGCGAAGTTGGTGAGTTCTGCCGGTAACAGGAAGACAGCGAACGATCGAGTACCCTTCCTTGCGGATCCACGGTCTAGACTTCTCGTCTTGGGATGGGGTAGATTCCTCGTCAGGGGGTGGCCGCACTCGCGGCTCACGTGGAGGGTAGTAAGCCAACTTCTTGAAGACAGTCCGAGCGGATTTTCCATCTGCTCTTATCCTGTTCAAACCGAGCTTGGGTGATATTTGGAGGATTGGCTGGTTGCAGACGACTTCGCCATCGGGAAAGTCGCCAATGACTCTGGCAATGTACTCCTTGCGGACGGAGCGCTTCTTGATCTGCCGCCCAAGCAGCTCTGCCGACTTGGGGTGTTTCGCGACGAACATGATGCCGCTGGTCAGTCTGTCCAGCCTATTGCAAGGATGAGCAATCCATTCTGGCCCACGCTCCGCTTTCATGATTTCGATAACCGAGTTGTAGTTGTAGCGGCCGGCAGGGTGGACAGGCACTCCCGACGGCTTGTTGATCACAATCATGTCATCATCCTCGTGCAGAATCCCTATGGGCTGCGCCGTGATGGGCGGCTCGTGGCGGTGGATGGTGTGAGACACTAGGTCACCGTTCTTGAGCACGTGGGTAGGAGACACGATCTTGTTATTCACAGATACCTGGCCCGTCTCGATTGCATTCTTGTAGTACGCGACCGGGCGGTCTCTGAACTCGCTCTCGAAGACATCCAGCACTTCCCTGCCCCTCCATCGCTCCTTGCACCAGGTGTTGTACGTGTAGTGGTAGGGCGCGACGCGTCGCAGGTCGTTTTCGAGGTAGTAGGGTGCAGGCCAATTTGGACCGGTCTGTTTTGCTTCTTGCTGTTGTTGCTGCCGTTCCGTCGAGGCCACCCCGTCTCTCTCGACCGACGCATCAGTCGTGGTGTCTTTTACCGACAGCGACTCGAATTCGGGTACTACGGCAGCTGCGGGCGCATTGGTCGACGGCGCCTCGACGAGTTGAGTCATGATGGAGCTCGCAAGCGGATTTCTCGTGCGGCTGGCAAGGGCGAAGATCCAATTCAAACGCGCCACCTTGTTTGGAAAGGAGTTTACATGTGTCTGGAATACGTTGTGCACGAGAAGATAACTAGTGTAGGGCGTCTTGGAGATCGCACAGCGATCACTTGGTCTGTGTTACTGTATGTACAACCAGCGAATGCATGCATGCGATGAGGGGCCGACAGCAGGGCATGTAGAAAATTTGGCGGCAGAGGGCGGCAGAATTTGACCCCTGGTTGGCAGTCCAGGCATGCCCTGGCGAAATCCCCCGCCACGTACCAATCGCCGACCGACCCGGCACCAGATCCCTTGCCAGGGCTGCTCAGGGCTGCCCAGGGCAATCAGTTCCAAGGTACAAGGCAGCATACTAGGCCAGCCTCAGCTAGGTGAGGTACCTAACAAGCCCCAAACAAACCAATCGGCCCCATAAGAGGACCTACTACGGCCTGGACCTCGGCTGCACCCCCTTACCTCTCTTCTAACATCCATCAATGAGTGAATAGCTGTAGGAAGCAGTACCTATTCTATTCAACTCATTTTCCCTCCTCATATCAAACAACTTTATGATCCACTCACAACAATCCTATCTCGTGCAATGAAATGGCGTCATCAAAACACTTGAAAACCAGAACGCGGCAAGATTACCCGTTCATGTTGGAATATAGAACGCGGTGGTATGTATGTCATGTGTGGTGGACCCGATGAGGCTGTTGGTAGTGGTCGCGGATTTGCAAATCAACACGCTGATTTGCGTGCGAATAGGAGTGACAATGACATGTATGACCACATGAACAACTCCGTCTATAACTTCCTGTTAGTAGACCTCTCTCTCTCTCTCTCTCTCTCTCTCTCTCACCGCCGCCAGATCCTCGTCTAACCACTGGACAGCTTCGACTCTGTGATCAACTCATATCTGATGGAGCACTGTGGACTGCATCCACCTACGTCGGCCCAGCACCCGCTAATGGCTCACACCCACTGCGATTACTTCTCAGCCATCAGCTACCCCAGCGTGGCCGAGCTGTGCTTACGAGTCAACAAACTAAGCAGATCTAGCGTCGTCTACGAGGTGGCACTGTTTGAGAAGCATGTGGAGCAGGTCAAGGCCGTCGGCGAATTCGTTCACGTCTTCGTCGACCGAGCCACGCAACGCCCGAATGCCGACGGCATGAATGACCAGCTCCGCCACGGTCTAGAAAAGCTAGTTGTGTCCAAACCTCTCAGCAATTTATAGCTTCTTGCGCGGAGATGAGGCCCCCTTCGTTGCCCCAGCGCCCCTACTCAGCCCTATCTGTGAGGCGCGTTCATACGCCTACTGGTGCTCTAGCTTCTGCCTCGTGCCATCCTGGTCTCCGCTTGTCAACATCTTTTCCAAGAGTTCCAGATCGCCAAGTGCAAGCTCAGGTGCCTGCTTAGGATTAGGCTCTCCTGAAATGATTGCCTCTGCCCAAGCTTGAACTTCGTCTTTGACCCCAGGGTCTCTCTCGAACGTCTTCTCTTCCGCCTTAGCATCGGCCCCGAGACCACGAACCGTAACGACCTTGTCTGAGTCTGCCTTGACATACCCATCCTCGCAAGCGAAATGGTAGTCCCTCTCTTGCATCGTTGTCCCCACACAATGAATGTACGAGCCCAAGACACCGGATTTAGTTTGTAATACAGCGTTGATAGTATCCTTCGGAGGCAGGTGGTCTTTGATCAACGTTGTCACTGTGATATCCGGGATCAGCTAGCATCATTTTGAGCCTAGTCTGTGTGCCTTTCCAAAACATAGACAAAATTGTAGCCCAAATTTGAGCTTCGGCATTCTGAAGATGGATGAAACGAAAGGCACTTACGCGCTATGACGCTGGCAACAGAATTGTCTTCGCCCAGCAACAATCTGATCGCGGCAGTGTAATGCACACCTCCGTCGAGAAGAAAACCACCCTGGTATTCGGGCGTAGTGCGCCAAGGAGTCTTGTAGTATCTATTGTCCGCCTGCATCATCGAGTTTAATCTTACAACAAACCCTGTTAGCCGACCTAGCTTCTTGAGTTCCTCTGCAGCGTAAAGCCAGCCTTTCATGAAGCGGAAATTTTCGGCGATGGCCAGTGTGGCTTTGGTCTCCTTCGACACCTTTTTATAGTACTCAATAAGTTTGATGGCGGTATCGACGTCCTTCGCAATGGGCTTCTCGGCCAAAACATGCTTGCCAGCAGCCAAGGCCTTCTCGATGTAGCCTGGCTGGTCTACGATAGGAAGAGCCAACATGACTCCAGCAATATCCTCACGCTTCAAGAGATCATCGTACGACTTGTTTGAGCCAGACTCAGTCGAATGGACTTCGACTTGAGTGCCAGCATCGGCTAGGAGTTTTGCAGTTCCTTCGGCTGAATTCAACGAACGCGACCAGACTGCCTTGACAGAAACCAGGGGACAGGCAAGTGCAGCAGGCTAGATTCATCTGATTTAGCAGTGAACCTTCACAGACAGCCATGACGCCATATTCTTTTGAGAATAGGCGACTTTCTCGCCGCGTTCAAGAAGGGAAGAAAATGGCTGAAATATGCTCACCACATGCTGTTCCCTCGCAAAAATACCCCCGCCAATAAGAGCGATGCCCAAAGGTGCCGCCATTGAAACCGGTCTGTTGTCGTTTGCTCTGTACCTAGATAACAAGCAAGCCCTTCCGAAGGCACTCTCGAGAGATGAGAGCCGAGATGGAGATGAGGGTTGAATGAATATTCTATGGCCAACAAAAGTACGATGAACTGTCACAACGGGATAGCGACCTTTTGCTCCCTCTTTTATATATGTCCAGATACGTTAGGTAGATTATACGTTAGGTAGATTGGGTAGATGGAGAGCCAAGCGTTTCCCCGTCCGATGCGGAGTCACCCCAATTCGGCAATTTTAGCAGCCCTAACATATAACTGGACGATTTTCTACGGTGCAGCCAAGATCACACGAATCCATGACGGTCTCCGCCCGGAGACTGGTGGGCCATCCGCAACGCGAAAAAGAAAGGAGCCTACCGGAATGCTCTGCACCCCGCCAACTCCGTCACGATTTCATTCAAACCGGCCACGTACTCGAGAAGCTAGGCCAGACCCATGCATAAGTAGTGACGAAGGCTAGGTTATGCGCAAGCCATAAACTTCTACGTTACGTCTAAAAACCGTACACCAGATGATGTATTTTTATTTTTATTTTTTGTCCTTTACATATGGGTCGATCATGCGAGATCTATCGCATGTCGAAGCAGACCACAGCTATTATGCTTTCCCTCCCCAAACCTCTAACAGGAACTCCTCAATTGAAGTAAACTTGTACTCGGGAAAGAGCTGGTTCATTTCATCCGACGAGTCCCACGCGCCTTTGGAACTGCTGAGTAGAGTCCCGATGCATACTGCCTTGAGAAGAGCCTGCGCTTGATCGTCGGGGACTGCTTGGTGGACCGCTTCTAGGCTCCATGACGTCTTAAGTTCTCCAGCCTCAAGATCCTCGGCCTTCACCTTTTCAACCATGAATGGGCGTCCTATATGTCGCATAAGTACTGTTTAAGGATCGGATTCTTCTTGGGTTACGAGAATGTAGATTGTTCGTACCTCGTACTCTACTACCGATTTCTAGGATTTGCGAGATCGAGACCCGGTTGCCGCGAATACCCCCGGTGGTAGGCCATTTGCCGTCATAGCTGACTGCTTGCGCGATGACGACAGCCGCGTCGGCCACGGTCGTAAACGTCATCATGGCATTTTCGTGACCATCTACGACGAGCGCACGCCTATTCTTGAAATCAAACACAGTCTGGAGCGGATCCACGTACTTTGACGTCTTGTACGGGAAGGCTAGGTAATCCAGGAACAGGCCGGGCTGAAATAGAGTGTATTCGATGGCCTATGCGGAAAAGGGTTTATTAGCTGTTGCCAGTCAGAGCATTTATCTTATTCCAATGAGGCACTCTTACGGCTTGTCCCTCGTTCACTTCCTTCAGATACTCCCTCACTTTCTGTTTTCCTTGCCACCAAGCCATGTTGTCCGTGCCACGACTGCGGATAAGATTAGCTACTCTCGAATATACATTAAGTAAAAATCAACGATCCTACCTTCCATACTCACTTGGAGCAAAGCGCTTTACGCCAGCACTGATTGAGGCGTCGATCAGATTCTTCTGAGCCTTCTGTCCAGGGTCTGAAAGTAGCTGGACGAAAGACAAGACGGTATGCACTCCTCGAAGTGCCTCAACCAGAGCCCCCTTATCGTCATAATCGACGGCTTGCCACTTCACATTGGATGCGATAGTAGTAGTTGGCGCCTTCTGGGGTCATAAAATCAGCATCGGACGGCCGTGGAAAACATGTGGTTCAAATGGCACTCACACCCCTACCGAATATCGTTATGTCGTGTTTCTTCGTCGCCACGAGAGCATCGACGACCTCTCGCGCAACCTCTGCGGAATGGTGAGTTCGCCGTATAAGCGCGCACGGGGGAGATGCAGGGGCTACTTACGTCCAGAGCCACCAGCCACTACGACTTTAACCATTATGTCTCAAGAGAAGAATAGTTGGCCTAGCAGAACAGTATTCAAGTTAGGTAATTGCCGAGATGATATGCCAGGAAGAGCCTTTTATATGTACCGCTTTGTATCAGCGCTGGGTGCCAAGGAGATGTATTCGACCGCCGCGCGGAGCAAACCTCACCCCGGCTATCCATACTTCCAGAGCCCCTGCCGTAGATGTTCCGCCGCCGCGGAGCCTGTCTCGATGTGATCGATGTCACCGTCGCATTCGGGATGAATAGCGGGGTAGTTTAAACATCGTTTTACCTTCTCCTCTGCGCCTTATCGACTATTTAATCAATTACACAGACTAGATTTCAATTTAACTATTCGGAGAGCTACTAACTATGCACAGCATTGCGGTAGTTATAACTTTCGCAGTTGCCGTGTTCCCCCGGGAGGGAATTTTTGACTTTTTATATTGAACATTTAACAGACTCATTATTGTAATTTACGTAACCGGCGACAATAGGCAGCAGAACTACCTCATCCAAAACTATCAGAAGTTTTGCAACATATTAGTATGAGTCAACCACATCAACTATTCCTTGCGTCAACTACCTAGTTCGACAGGAACGAATCTAAGGCGGAGTTGAGCCATTTCCTATTCCGGAAATAATCCGAACACCGGCTACGATTAGTCGGCTCCAAGTCCTACACACTGCTGCCTGCAAATTGCGCGATGTCATCTCTTTAGCTACCGAGGTATAAGAAACTCGTTAGAAGCCAGCTTGTTCATAAAATTGAAATCAAAATAGCACTGCGTCGAGACCGCGGAAGGGACTTCAAATTGGCGCGAGTTGAATTCAACGATGTCTACTACGCCGATCTTTCACGTGAGGGGCCTTCATGGGTTCGAAGACAACCAATTCATGATCGATGCCTACGACTCCACGCTGCCGCATCTGGCGAGCTTAGGGAGCGGAGGCCAATGGGGATCGACCAAGTTCGCCGAGAGAGACAACGCAGGGGACCGGGCCAAGGTGGTCACTAACGCGCTGCGGTACCAAGAGACAGGAGAAGGCGACCCGGTACTGATGTTCATCATCGAAGCCGAGGTCCCCTCGGCTTCAATCAACGAGGTGCCTGCTTCAGTGCGCGCCAATATCCGCACAGATGAGGCCGGAAGGACGCTCCTCCCCGTCGGCACTGTGATGCTGTCGGACGGGATATACCCGTTTTACGTGGGTAGGCATTTCGACCAGCCCGCGCTCAAGGACGCGCTCGAGGCGTCCCGGGATTACATCTACGTCGAGGCCCTCATCACGGACTTCCGGGCCGGGCCTTGGCGCAAGGGGGCCGGGGCGGTGCTCATAGAGCATTCGCGGAAATTCGCCCGCGAGCGGGGGAGGCGGGCCTTGTATGCTGATGCGTACTCTGGTAATGAGCGGAAACTCCTTCAGTGAGTATTAGGATTCCTTAAAGATGATTTGCCCTTTCTGACGCGTTTGAATAGATATTACGAAAACCTGGGCTTTTCTCTCGTGGATTACTTTAACGCTCAGAAGCCGGATGGGACTGTATGGCCCGGGGCGGTCCTTGGGTTGGTCCTTCCGGCAAAGTAGGATACCTTTTGGATTTCTGTATCGTTTAGAAGTTTCGTTCTGGGTGTATTTCTGGGTATATAGATCGACTTATTATGTCAGTAATTTGGCCCGGCACGTCGAGCGCGCGGTTTCGCTTCCATCAGTGTAGCATAGAGAAACGAATTATGAGCTCGCCTGCCCTCTTGGCTTGTTTAAGAAATGGGTACGTTATATATACGGTAGCATTGATATTATATCATTATGGTTTTATTCCTTTTCAGTTACACAACTAACTCTCACGCATCAGTAGAGTTTATCTGCTACTAAGGGTAATAGTTGCGTATTTGTCCCATGAATGAGCGCGTCGTGGTGACTAGAACGAAGGCCGTGCTGAAAACAGTACACAGCACAAAATAAACCTCGAAGCTGACGTTGCACCAATAAGATGGATAGTTTGGTGATGTGATTGTCTGTTGGAAAATATCATTCCCATTACAATAGTAAAGCACCTCTATATCAACATCTATAGAACATTTAATACCAAATGATGTCGAAATCATTGCGGGGTAATTATACCACTTCCCCTACCGAGCGCCGAAGACGCGAAGAATCTAATTCAAGAGATCCGCCACAGGTCACCTCAATGGCTTTGGATTTACACCCAGCCTGTATGTTGTGTTTGAAGCTAGATCTGCATGTCTAGGCTGCACATATATGGAGATATAGCACGTGCTGCGATCTTGGATGTTACGTTAAGGTGGACTATTATTAACTGTAGGCGTATAACGTGCCATCACTCGCAGGTTTACATAGTATAATCGGCTGATCTTAGGCCGATCGTCTGATCATCCCTTGTCCGAGTGTAGCAGCTCGAACACGTTGATCGACGATAGGTACTGTCGACTATGTTTGATTGGTTACCAACTCGACCTGACGGTGAGATACGAGATGCGTTGAATTTGTGGGGTATACCCATAGCCCAGTTCACTGGTTATTAGGTAGTCGAATATACGGAGACCGCTAGTCAACGCCAAGTGATTAGCATTGCCGAATATTTATTAGTTGGTGAGGGGTTTCTTCCAACCAACCGGATGATTTCTTTGGGCTTTAGTGTGCGTGAAACAACTCGCCAGGCGGTGACTGATTTTAATTCAACAGCATCGTGTTATTGATTGTACAGTGTATCATCAAATCTACCACAACCAAACATCGTCATTGTCCTTCTGGCTACCCCTCTGTTGGACCTGATCCTTCTTCCAGAGCCAGATATCGTCATTCTCCTTTTGGAGTTCATCTTTCTTCTCGACGTCGGATTTCTTCCAAAGCCAAACCTCATCGTTGTCCTTCACCTGTTCAGCTTTCTTCCACAACCAGACATCATCATTGTCCTTTCCCTCGCCCCTTTTCTCAAGGCCGGCCTTCTTCCATAACCACACGTCATCGTTATCCTTCTCTTGCTGACCTTTCTTCCATAGCCAAACATCGTCATTATCTTTCTGGTCTGCACGTTCTGATCACAATTAGCACCGAAGAATAGAGATAGATAGATAGCTAAGATTTGCGACGTACTATCTTGTCCAGTTGGAAGGGCAAAAGCACATGCAAATGCCAAAGGGGCAAGGATGGCAAGTTGTTTCAGTTGCATGTTGACGATTGTTCGAATTAAGTAATTAATGTCTTGAGTTAGAAATCAGGAGACTTCAAGTATTGGAGCTCTGGAGATGAGAACGAGTAGGTGAAGAAAGGAGTCTGATAGGGACTTAAATGCTCGTCAAGAACCGGCTTCCTTTTCATGTCCGCCTTTGGAAATCCGGAGTGTCGTCACGATATGAGTTCTTGGCGACATGCTCACTGCAGTCAGATCTTCATTACTAGTCTCACATAGTCGTCCATGGGGCGATAGTTGAGACAATCCCCCGCACTCAGCATCCAATACGATACAGTAGAAGTGTTCTCGCTGTCAGTCGGAATCCCTTCGGTGGATAACTATTATACGAGTTTGTATTGCTTTAGGAAGGTGAGCTGTTTAGTGCTGACCAAAAACATGTGAAGCTTGTTTTCTACAAACGTTTTGACTGTTTCTGCTCTCTGTATCGTGATATCAGACGTATCTCATGCGCGCTATGACATGCCTTATCTTAACGTCATTCCTTATTAATGTTAGTTCCTCGGGTTGATCGTGCTCGGTTAATACCAGCTCGCTTTTCTTATTACGAAGTGAAATCCAAGTGCACTTTGTCATTCACTTCTATCATGATTCTAGCTGCTCAATACTATCCTGGATGCTAGACTTATGAGTTGCAAAATGGGTATTACTCAAGAAGAAACCAAACCAGCATACTCGCCCATCCCGGACGACCAGTCCGCAACCGAGTCGGACGATCTCTTATATGAAAGTTTCAAGTCATTGCATATAAAGAAGTCTCGATGGTCACGATGGGTCATCTTGGGAGGCGTCTTGGCTTTTGTGGCATACTCTATAATTCTCGTTACAGTCCCTTACTTATGGTTCAAAAAGGAACGAGTCCATGGCGCCAATGTCATTGACAGTAAGGGTTCCCCTATATCTATAATCTAAGTACACGATGTTAATACTTTCTAGCCCCAATAAGAAAACATATCAAATATGAGCCCACATACTTTGGTCACACGGAAACATCCAAAGACTACAACCTCGTCGGCCAGCCAAGTGATGAGCTCGATAAGAATTGGAGCTCCATTATGCAGTACTTCTATGCTGAAGTTCCAAAGGAGTACATACAGTCCCTTGACCGAGAGAGAGACAGTATTCGACTACCTAATGGGAATTACTTGGCCAATTATGCTTTCATTCATCAATTACACTGTTTAGTGAGTAATTATGCCGTTCTTATGTTAATGTAGTAATCCGTCAATAAGCTCATACGTTCTCAGAAACGTCTACATCAATCGTATTTCCCTGATTACTACTGGCCGGATATGACCGAGGAGGAGAAGGAGCTACAACTTGAACACAGTCGTAAGTCAACTTCAATGTCAATCAGTAGCGCTTCTATTAACAGAAGCCCCAGTGCATTGCCTGCAGATGCTCGTAGAAGTTGTTATGTGTAAGGCCGATGAAACACCCCTCACAAGTAAGCTATCTTGAGCGTTATAAACTTCCTATTCTGGCCCCCATAGAAGAAAATCCTCTGTCATGGAGAATAATGCGCCTCAAGAGCATACATCACTCCCAAACTCCCTACTTATCACTTCAAAGAGCTATTACTGACTCTAGTGAACTATAGTGATCTGGTTCGACGAGAGCATCTTGCCTGGTGGTAACAGGACTATTGCTCACGAATGTAAGAACTGGGATACTCTGATTGAGGGAATGGAAGAAGTGAAAGTCGACCCCTTTGAGCCTGGTCTCCTTATTCACCCGAAGTACGGACCTGTCGTACCGGATGGTAGAAACACAACGCTTGATAATAGGATAGGATATGTCAAGCACGCTACGCCTCTAGATCGGACTAAATGGCCTTAGCTTAGCTCGAAAATGCAGTGTCATCGCTTTGGGATATAATTAAGATTGGTGGTCCTTCCCATATTACATCCATCGACACTACATGCTCACATCCAAATAACCAAATTGACCCCGTTAAACTGCTCCTCATATTTCTGAAGTTTTAATGACTTGTATATTAATTTTAATAAGCCTATTGCGAATTTGTTATCCTACCTGTTCTGTCATCATCTGTCGTGGCAGCTGACACTCCCATCTGCTACTACCCCTTTTGAATTGAGTATAATCAAATTGATTGTCACGAAGAATGGGACAGCTGAAGGCTGTGTAGATACCATGTCAAAACGTGAGTCAGCTTACAGAGCTTAGCAATGCGTGATGGCTCAACATTAGTAGAAGCAGAGGGAATAGCAATGTGACAGCCTGTATCTCTCCTGCATGCACAAATTTATTTCTAGTTGGAAGTTGAGACAAGGCTCTTCCAAAGATCCATTCTATTTCTGCTTGTTGCTGTGCAGGCTTTGCTGGGTCTCCTAGTGGAGCTAGCTAATGCTTCGAATTTCATCACCCCCTCCCATTTCGATTCCACAACCAACAGCCCACCTAGTCAGAGGAAACGGTCAGAGCAACTTTGACGCTCCCTAACTTGCGCCCTGCCAACGTGCCGTTGATAGACTTAGTTGTAAATCCAAATGGGGTGGTCCCAGCCGTTGTTGTGCTTCTTGCCGCTGCTCTGATCTTCGGCTTTGTCGACTTTGTTGACAATATCGACCTTGTCGGCCTTATTTCTCATTGCGTTTTTCAAGATCTCATCGAGCTGCTCTTTCCAAGCCATGACTTCGAAGAGAGGATCCATTTCGCGGTCTTTGATAGCATGATCAGCAACATTGGCTTCTAAAAATATGATCAATATCATCTGATGTTAGCAGGCGATACGATGACCAAGAGAATAAAATAAAACGGATGGAAACAAGGTAGAAAGTGTGTTCCGTACCGGAGTTGCCCGTAGGTGCCGCCACTGCCAAAGGTGCAAGAAGTGCACTGATAACGAGGAGAATCTTTGATTGCATCTTGGGTAATTGTCTCTTAGATGATATGTAACTTAGAGTATGGTTATTGTTAGAAATAGTCTGTTTCGGAGGTGGGAGGATTGATGGGCGAGAGAAACGAAATTCGAAGCGGTCCCCTCGCTGCGTACTTATATTCGCCAATACGTAGCGTAAACTCTACCTTTGACCTCCATTATACGAAATGAGCGTCCTATCTTCTGCTGGCAAGCTAGATTATGGCAATCGGCAATGCTGCTAGTCGTCAGTTAGTTGTCAAGCCGAAGTTGTGGCAAACCCAAACCCATTGAAAGACTATGTACCGCTTTATGGGATTAGAATAGGAATAGACCTTCACCGCAACTTTCTTTTCCCTCCGTCGATATGTATGGCGGCGAAATGATAGATCACCAGGGATCTACTTTAGTGACTAGTAAAGTAAAAGTATCTGAGGCTAGACCACGGATGTTGTCATCCGACTGCGACACTTCATGCGTCCACCGAGATACTTACCAACGAAAGAGAGCGGAACCAAACTTAGAGGAAAATAAACAAGGATATTCGGACGTCAGATCATATCTATACACTGAGGCTAAATCGAGGCTGAACTACTTCAATCGAGAAGTGCCTAGCTCAACTGTGAATCAATATCCTCGTGTATCATAATACCTTGTATTACCATCTGGTAATGAGATGGGATGTGGCCTGGGGAATACGTGACTCGGAAATATAGCTGATCTTCGCTATACATTTCTTTTCCGCCTATCCTAACGACCCGTAACTGAATGTTGTGCTTTGACGATCAAGATGGCGCCCAAGTAACGAGCTGAAGTTGGGACAGTCTTTCTTCTTTAGGTAGAACAATATCAGGTTTGTCGCAGTATCTCCCCATGTCACGGAACAGAAGATACAGCACTGAACCATAAAACCACTAAAAGTAGAACGTTTCTGAACCTTGTCAAGTCGGGAACTTGACCGCCTCAATCCACTATATAGTATTGTGACACCTCGCCCATCGGAGCCGATAAACCTGTCGAGCCTGTCACCTCATGTCGATCTTGCTTCAATCTACCCCAGCTTTTTACGAGTTATGAGACAAACTCAAAAGCCTATTGGCAGCCACCGTTACTTTATACATATACGATAAATACCACAATCCGGGGGGCTGTTTTGACATTCCCGAGCCGTGACGCAAGTGACTAGCAATTGGGACAAGTGGCTAACAGACTTCAGCCAATAAAAACTCGAGGATTTGCCATAACAAGCCGGTGCCGATTTCTTCTTTTGAGACATGCCCAAACAAAGTGACCAGACTAGTGGAACGGCTACCCCGGAAGGAGCCGAATCAACTAAAGCTTGGCTTCTGCAAGGGCCAGAAACTGTGTAGCCGCCACCGCCTGATCTAGACCGGGGACATGCAGCGGTAGTTCCCGAGACACCATGAACCTCTTACGAGTTTCAGCACGAAGTCGAGTCCCTTCTCGTGTGGCTGGCTATAGTCACCGAAATGACGAGGCCAAGCAAAAGGTGGCGACTCAAAGTAGCAATAGCCATCTTGAGCAAACCTTACTTAAGACTGTGGCCGGCACTATAAGTCTTGGAGAACGCAAGTATCACACCCTGGGTCGGTTCCAAAGCTGTTAACAAAGAATTACCAGTTTCCACCAAGATGGGAGAGTCTGAACGCTATGTACTCCTTCCCACGGACGAGTCAGAAAAGCCAGTGATGAAGAAAGCTCTGGTCAGCCGTAAGAACTTCGCTAACTCCCAATCATATCAACGTGCAGTAAGGTTAATACCAACCCAGGAACAAGAAAAGCATTATACACAATAGGCACAGTGCTCAACTATGTCCTTTTCGTAACATCCCTAGCATGCCTCGTCTCGACGGGTGTCCTCCTTCGTCGGTCTAAAGGCTTTCAGAGTTACTCTAGCCTCACGAGTACCAGCTATAGATGTGAGTATTTCTACAAGAGGGGTTGGAAAGGACGAAGAGGAAGCTAACGTAAGACTGGCTCCCAGCTCCGGCAGCCAAAGAGCTTCAACCAAACTGGTCAACCGTTGAACTACAGTCATCTCACCTCGGAGACCCCGATAGTATTTATCGCCAGCCACCTTCCGATACAGTCGAGTTAGTATTTTTGGGTCATTTATTTCCAGCTTTGAGAAAATTCTTTCTTTAATGTGCTATATGAGCATGTATATGGTCAAAATATTATATCATCACTCTTCTACTAGGCACGGGAGTCTCTAACTCTCAATCTCCTACAGCGCAGTGTGGGATGAACTAGCCAATCCACCTTTTATCGTACTCTCCAGTGCTGAAGTTCGGGATCTGGGCAAGGACCCGGCCGAAGCAGCGCGACCACCAGAGGACTGGGGGCTGGGTCCGGACGTTTACCTAGGCACCGTCGATGTGTACCATCAACTGCACTGTTTAAACATGCTACGGACAAACATTCGTGACTATTTCGATCACTATCATCAAAATCTTTTGAGTCCTATAGCTCGAGCGCACGTCTCGCATTGCGTTGAAGCGCTGATGAAGACCCTCATGTGCCAACCGAGCCTTGATATACTCACTGCCATGTGGACGAAGACACCCGCTGGTCTGGGCCCGGCGCATTTGGCCGACTTTAACTTCAATCGGAAGTGTTGGGATTTTGAGCAGCTACAACGTTGGACAGAGGGCAGAAGGGTAGATATTACCGAGGCGATGATGAAAAACTTAACGCCGCCTGCAGGGACGAAGTTCCAACCATTGCCGATAGAGGTTAAAGAGGCATTAGCAGGTATGTGGGGAAATTGACGGTAAGATGCTATGACTCCAAACTTCTGTCTGGTTGATAGTAGATGTTGCAGTATGGGTGCAGATACCGGTGTACTAGAAGATCTAAAAAGGTAGTTTCAATAGTAATGATTTCTTCTAGACTTGATCGCGTCTCTTGTTCGGCTTTTGTTGTCCCCATAGTCGTTTCGACTGATCATAATACGCATTTCTTATCAAAATTAACATCACTTCGTCTGCTTGATTCTCTTCATTTTCACCAACATTTTGACGTTGGATCTTCATTCTTAATATCATACGAGACGGAAATGGCTTGTTTTTTTTTGGTCATTCTAAATTTTCTAAATGCTAGCTTTCCGCAAATCAGTACAGGAAATATTTATTCCCCTTGAATAAGAGTCAAATAATTCTGCTCTGGTAGTTCGTGGACTTGAGTACTCGCTTCGGTGGCAAGTAAGAATAAGTCAATCGAGGATCCTGCTTGCAATTTTCGACTCATCTGCATCACAGGGTCATGTAAGTCCCGGTGTCGAGTATGGTACGCATCTTGGACTATACTAGGTATATACAGAACAGACCCCGCCAGCGGATATAGAATTCCCCCCTTGATGTATTGACAATTGTCAATCAATTATGGATGCACCGCCAGTTCGGGTTGTGGCAATCTCTATGCATTCAAGTAAAACATATTACAAAATAGATGCCACATATGTGACTGAGGAAAAACCACGCCGTTAACCCCCGTGGAGTTAACGTTGTATATATGGCATGTCGCAACATAGCAGATCAAGTGTGCCCTTTTAATTCTTAAGATATTACATGATAGGTGAGAGGTCTAGAGAACGAGTAAAAAGCTAAGGAAAACCCGAAATAATTTGACTCCAACTTTTTTTCTCTTTCTTCTTTAAGCTAACCTCCTAAACTAAAGTCTCGACTGTAGGACCGTCAAGGTTCGTCACTCAACAATGCCTCTTTAATACTCAGTCCCGTTAATAGCAATAGGACGCTCCGCTACTTAGTTTTGAGGGGAAGCGTCTTCCCTACAATATCTATGCCACCCCTTCGTCGCTGCACAACTCTTACAACAGCATTGTATCGGATACTCGTTCAAATGCCTCCGCCAATAAATGCATTCTCTAACATATAAGAAGCGCAGTTTTGTGCCTGATGCCCACCATCTCAGCGTATCCTCCTCCCGTCACAGCTGGTGGTATAGGAGCACCTACTGTAGGGGCCGATCTCCATTTTCTGGAAGAACTTAGAAAACCGTCCTCAGTGAACGATGTTGAAAGAAGCCTTAAGAACAAATTCTGTCGTGACTGGGTCTCGATACCCGGTATCGATCAATAACGCCCCATCTGCTATTAGCTGGCGTTACTATACTCTGTCTGGAGCATGGAGACAGCGTGTCTGGCAATTCAAGCAATATTTGACTTGACTTGCAATTAATTGGCCCAAACCGAACAAAACAACAGCTTCAGAATTACTTACAAACCAAGTAGAGAATTAATTTGCTTATCAATTACTTACAAATAATTTTTTTAATTGTAAAGTAATTTTCCCATTTTTTTCTAATTTTTACAGGGTATTTTTGATGAAATTGGCTGTTGGTGGAACGGTCAACGGCTGACCCCCCCACACCACCCCTCCCCTTCTAATTACTTATGGCCGTGCCCACCCCACTTTAGCCCCGGCCTATCTCCACTAGCCACTTCGCTTGACTACTTTAACGCCATACCTTTAGTGTTGATGTTGACCGCGTTAAACTAGCTAGTTGACCTAGTTGACCTACCCATACAACTGACCTACCCATACAACTGACCTACCCATACAACTGACCTACCCATACAACTGACCTACCCATACAACTGACCTACCCATACAACTGACCTACCGCGATAACCTCACCTAGCCAGACAAAACGAATTGACCTCCTACGACTGCGACCGCGACCGAATTAGGCTTTACCGACCGGCCGAAAACGAACGTTGAGATTACTTGACCTATTTGGTCAAGTAATTGGGCCAATTCAAGTACGAAGGTTAGCCAAACCAGTTCAAATCACCAGAAATGGGCGTTCAAGGCAATCAAACTAGTCAAGGGGTGTTTATTTGTTTTGTTTTAATTGCCAGACACGCTGCATGGAGATTATCGTAGTCTCCATCTTAGCGAAAACATCTTAGCCGCGATGTAACTCTCTGTCCTTTACAAAGCTGACGTGCCCATCTCAGTGGCCAAGCTGTGCTAATGGCTGATACTGATTCCCAAATCTCCCGTTGCGTCCTCCAGCTTTGGGCGGCTTGGCTATTCTGAACTCTGCCGGTAGCTCTCTGGCTAGAGCCAGAGAGCTTGGGATACCCCTCTTCCTTATCTTTTTTTGAAAGAAATTTCATCTTCAAGAACATACCATCTCGCCCTGGAGCTCCAACTGCCCATTTGGAAGCGGACAGTGGCGAACAGTCCGCGCTATGACCGACGGATATGCTGTCCTTAATTATTTCCATCCATACGACAGGGGCAGAGCGGCTGAGCAATTATAACGACACTCTGGAGCGCCGATGCTTAGAAAAGTAGGTTCGTCGTTTGAATTAGAATTATACGATGCGATCGTCATATTACGAAAGGAGTTTCGTCAAAAACGAAAATGCCCAGTGTTTATTGTCTTTTTCGCAGCCGGTATGGTACTTAAGAATGAGTTCGACTACCGGCCTGTGAGCTTTTTTTCTTATTAGTGTCGGTGAGCGAAGCGGAATTTATGCGTCTGGGACAAGCAGCGCTAACCAACCGTGAAGGGTGTCGATAGCGATAACTTAATCATGGTTGTTGTTGCTTGACCGGGGCTGCTAGGGCAGATTGGTTAGGCCAATGATGAAAATAAAGGAACAAGACAACTCATCTCACCAAAAAGATCAGTCGTCGCCACCTATTCTGACTCATGAAGTTATCACCGCCGCCGGGTTCAACAAGTCCTAGATATGGCATAGTGGGAGTCAGCCGAGGCTGACCAAGTAGGCTCAAAAGATAACTAGCTCGTCGTTCCATCATCATCATCATCATCATCATCATCATCATCATCATCATTATCGCCAGGAGCTTGAGAATTCCTACATCACCCACATTTCTGAGTTACAATAGCCTCTACCGTGCGACTAGCTCAGAGGCTGATCGCTAGACTCCGGACAAGCGACTGAGAAACTCTATGATAGATCAATACTGAGCGAAGCCGATGACATATGTTGCTCTGCAAGATGATCTGAGGCTCAGGGATGATCAAATAAGATCTGAGGAAAGACTTGGAATTGGTTCGACAAGGAAAGTCTCGGGTCTAGGTGGAACAACGGCTTTTCTTGCATATATAAAAACAGCTGGGGAATTTGAAGTAGAAACGCAGGAGTGGAAGATAAAGGGAGACAAATAGAAAGAGAAAAGGGTGCGGGGGAGGCATAGTCGGAAACAAGACAGTGACTATTGAGAAAGTAAAACTCAAATGCCATTATAACCCATCGCCAATTTCATGGGCAGAGCCGACACCAATTCGGAAGCAGTCCCATTGCACTTGCCTAAATCTTTACTCATATGGGAAACTGCAAAGTCTAAAATAGCTACCATCCCAGTCAAAATGGGGATAATCAGATAAACACAGTCAAAGTTTAGCTATAAGAAAACAGCACACCCGAGTATATACGGGTAAGGGAACGTCGGAAGCCTCCTTCTTCAATGATTGGACACTCTGACATGAGACAACAAACATTATATCTGGGTAAGTAGGTAAGTTTATCAACTGTAGCAAAGAGAAAGATCTGACTAAGTCTGAAATATGTAGCTTCCCATTTCTTTGCATACGCGGCTACTACTTATCATTTTAGTCTAGGAGTGGTTCTTTCAAGGGCCGATAAACTATGGCATAATGACGGCTGTGATCACAAAATGCACCTATCTTCATAGCCCATGTCTAAAAGGGTTCTTAACATTTGTAAATTACGGATCGTAATATCGCTTTGATAGATCTCTTTTGAGTATTAAATCCAGGTAATCAATCATTGTATGCACGAAGGCGGAGTTCGAACTGCAGACATTATTAAATTGAGTATTGGAGTAGAGTGGTAAGGAGGTGGCTGACTTAGGAGTGGGCTAGCCACAGTGGCTGTGTCAACGGGAAGGAATACATAAAAAGGGGGAAAGTTAAACATTAAGGTTTAGAAAGAAAAGCAGGTGCAGCGTTGCGTATTTCGTCTTCCTCACTCAATACCACTTAATCCTAACTTGATGATGAAATTATCCAAGTGATAATTATCTCAGGTAGAGTGAACAACAGTATTTATCCTAAGGTAAAGAGATCTACAATAACAGCCTAATTCAGTTTTGACTATCGGCTTTTCAAATCGTTCGTGCAGAGTTTATACTATTAGTATTCGGCATTGTAACAAATGTCTGCGAGGTCTGAAACCCAACGGCGGTAGGTTTAGTTGAAAACGCGCCACGTAAAAGCCGCTTAGTAATGTCTGGAAATAGGCCGCTGATGCAGTGTTGGTAGATCAGAGGTTAGTTCCCCGGGCTGGGGAATACCTTAAATATTAGCTTTGCTACTAACAACGAAGGAGTCAATGCGGGCATATCTGAATTTAGGTGCCAGGTCGCATGTTATAACGAGGGCTAACTATTACGAAAAGGTTGTGGTACTTATCTCGTAAAAACCCCTACTTAGTAAGTGTGATACTCAAAATTATCATTGTCTTCCTACTTCACAACGCTTTCTACCCGACACAGGAATCCTTTCATCTAGCAGCTTATGCTCAGCGCGCACTTCGGTATTGCTGCCGCTCAATATTCCGCGAGAGATCATCTTCATCTCCTCATTACGCTGTCAATATTCGATAAATGTCCAATAACATGTCGGAATCAAAACTGACGCCATCAAAACCACGGCCACTTTTCATTTATGGAACGCTACGCGCTTTGCCTCTCCTATCTTGGGCGTTGACAGGTGATGCATCGAATATTTCCGCAGTATCTAAGCTTGTACAGCCTGCAAGAATATACGGCTATGCACGGTTTGCATTGAAAAATCGCGACTACCCAGCTGTTATTAAGGATGAGTCACGGTCGTCGTCAGTCGATGGCTATTTGCTCACGTTGGAGACAATCTCACAACGAAAGAAATTGGACTCTTTTGAAGGCGAAGAATACAGACTAGAATCTGTATCAGTTACAGTTTTCGAGAACAGTGACAGACACCGAGAGGAAAAAGAAGTTGTTGAAGCTGATATCTACCTATGGGCTGGTGATTCAAATGCGCTATCAGTCACTTCATGGGAACTGGAATCTTTCGAAAAGGAAAGATTAGGGGATTGGCTAGACCTATTCGAAGGCATGGAGCTTACAGGGTAATAGTTTGGTGTAAATAGTGAATACTTCAGTCGCATAAACATTCAAGAACTGGGTTACTGCTGTGTTCAGCGTGCAGGATCTTCTGTTCGATACACGCTTTCTATCAACACAGAGAGAAATCTCAAAGATGAGAACATGTATTTGTTGCGACTAGGGTGGCTCTCACTAGCCCAAAAATGGTTATATCTCTGCAGAGCACAACAAAGGCGATTTCCCTTTCTCCTAGCAGATAAGAGTGCAGAATAAATTGGCTGAAATTCATATAACCATATTTGGAAGGGCACAACAGCCAGGGTCAGGCAGGGCACCTACGGGCCTGATTTCCCGTTTCAATTGTTTAACCTACCCCGTCAGTTTAAAGTAATTAGTACACAAGAGTATAATAAAAGCCTGGTGTAGGCTCTAAGTGCTCGCACATTCAGGACTGAAGATGGTGATAGTGCAAGAAGGAAGTTTTAGACAATCACACTGGCGAAGTCTATCCCTGTAGCATACAACCCTGGCCATGGCTAGTACCACTCCGAGAGCTTAGCCGCATATATCCTCGTGGTAGACGTGTTTCATTGCCTGGGGGATTTCACCAAGTTTAGGATGCATGACGATAGCATATGAGAACGGAGCAACTAGATAGACCTCATTATGTCATATATTCCAAGAGCACTTGCCTGGCAAGCCAAGTTCTACTCAACAAAACAGTTGCATCATCAGATTTCCAGATTATGGTGCAGAGTAACTGGCGGCTGCTTGTATACGGTACATAGTGTCGTGATCTTGCATTCTCCAAATGTAGTATAGTCTCCAGTCCTCTGCAGCTAACATTTGATTCAGTATGCATAACTTGCAGACTCACATCTAATCAGTCAATAGGATTATGGCATTCCTTCGGCCAGAGCTGCAAGCTTCCAACAATGCGAAAGTCTTTTCCTAGATATCAGTGTCAGTATTGTTTACTCGCGACAGCGGACTAGGCTCCTTCATCAGCGATATTTACAACAATATACCACCCACGAAAAGAGCCAGGGCATACTAGATTGAAAGCTTCTTTATAGGCTCTGTGCTTGAGCTATCATGATATCTTCGTTAATTCTTAAAGATTGTTACTCACAATCTACGCCATTATTGTCGCGTGCTCAAAAGCTTTGTCAAGAATTTGAATATACTGACGATGATGTTTGCCGGTGCGCAAAGGAATTCGTCCGTGAACTGAGTAAGACATACAACCCTGAAATAAGGGTTTGTCCCTGCTGACAGCCTAGATTCTAGATTTAGGATTGAACAAAATGACAACTTCTGTTTGTCAGATACCTACTTATGTAACCCAAGTTGCTACGGGTAGAGAAAAGGTGCTTACTACTGAAAGAGCAGTTCTGTAGCCATACTAATACACTAACTAGGGTATTGCCCTCGGGGTTGATCTAGGTGGGACGAACTTTCATGTATGTTCTGTAGAACTGAATGGCGATTCCACATTTCACGTTTTACAATCCCAAATACGCGTGCCTCGCAACATCAAGGTTTCTGAGACTTCGAAAGAACTCTTCGCCTTCATGGGCCAAAGAATCAAACTCTTTCTAGAACAACATCAGCTTTCCTTGGGTTCCACTGACCTGGACCACAACCACCCTTTCTTTGCCCTGGGCTTTTCATTTTCCTTTCCAGCACACCAGACGGGTATCAATTCTGGAATCTTGCTACACTGGACCAAGGGATATAATATTCCCGAAGTTGTCAACCAGGATGTTTGAGCCATCTTACAGTCCGAGATAGATCTATTGCAGCTTCCAGTTAAGGTTACTGCCATTGTCAACGATGCTCTGGGGACTATCGTGTCTCGTGCATACACCTTGCCGCTCCCGCATACACGTCCTACTATTGGTGCCATTTTCGGAACCGGGACCAATGGAGTATATTTGCAGAATCTTTCCGGAATTAAAAAGGCTGTAGATGGTGTGGTCGATCAGTCAACTGGGGCAATGTTCATGAGCACTGAATGGGGCTCATTCGACAACAAACTGTCTGTTCTGCCGGTAAATCGGTTTGACGTCGAGTTGAATACTCACATCGTCAATCCTGGAGATCAAATGTTTGAGAAAAGGACGTCTGGTATGTTTCTTGGCGAATTACTTCGCTTGGCCGTGTTGGAACTGTACCATGATGAGCACCTTGGGCTTTTCAGACGGTGCCGTGAAAGTGTACTAAATGTTGGTCCTGGTGTTGGCCTGTGGCATCGTTGGTCGGTAGATGCGTCCATTCTGTCGACGGCTGAAGCTGATGATTCTGATACGCTTGACACCCTCCGAAGAAAGATTAGTTCTACCTTTGGTATTGCGTTAGAAATCATCGGTAGCGAAGACGCCCTTGCAGTAAAGTTCTTGGTCAATGCGATCGGCAGGCGCGGAGCAAGACTGGTGGGTAGTCATAATCCAGACTGGGATATTGGCACAATCATCTATCATATCTGATATCGCTCCCGGCATACGAAGTTTGGTTGATGTGGCAATTGATGGTAGCGTAGCAGTTCATTATCCTAATTTTGGGAACTATATGAGAGAAGCTCTTACGGCGATACCTGAGATTGGTAATGCCTTGGAGCCACATATCAGTATAGGGCAAGCAAATGATGGATCTAGTGTTGGGGCAGCAATAGTGGCGTTGATTGCAGCCCATCAAGCGAGTAGCTGATCTAATATCTGTCGTTAGATGGTATCAATCGATTAGTTCAAATTAAGCAAAGATCCAGGAGGTGAAAAAAGAAAAAAAAAAAGCCTTCATCACTAAACTTGTAGCTGAATTCAGTCGATCATCTGAGTTAATCATTCTTCATCGAGCATAGATCATCGATAAGTTTTATACTAGTCGTGCAGTTAATCGCTTCAAATTAAACCCGCTACGAAAACGGATTAAATGGGTATATCTAAGGAATTTCAATGAAACGTAGCCCGGTTCTCGAGCTATTCGGTGTTCACCAGCAGGAATTAAGCGCTATCTTTAACTATAATAGTCAACCTATTTGCAAAGGGCGGGTGATTTACAACTACGAAGCTCCAAAGAATTCACCACGTATCATTTACGAGCGGAACATCAACAATGTTCCACATTTTAATGAGTCACAAAATCTTTCCAAACTCCAAGGGGGTCCCGGCATGAGTGCGGGCTTGAAGCACCAGATCAAAGAATACGATTGAACAAGTACACAGCGCCCTTTGGCAAGGGTTTTAGGTAGTGCGTTGGTGTTAGGTTAATCCTCGATTGCGTGTAAACGAACAAGGAAAAGAAATAGACAAAGACAACTGTCACCGAAGTCTCCGACCTAGTATCTATGCTAGTCATTTGATATGACTGGAAATTGGGATGAGGCTATAGTATGTCTAATGCATATGAATGGAGGGAAGCTTTCGTAGTTTATTCAGCATTTGACGATTTTGGGTTCAGAGTCACTATGCAGAAGGGTGATTGCCATTGGCCCAATTCGACTTGAGGCAGGCAAAATACAGTAACTATCTGTTGACGAAAAACTTATTTAGAGACCGGACCCTTAGTTCAAACTCTCGATTCCTTAACGCCCTGTAACATATCCAAACCAGGCATCAACAGTATTGCCTATGATTTTATCCTTTGCAGCGAGTGAAATACTCATTGTTTTCGTTGCCCCATGTGAGACTATTATAGGAAGTGCATGAAATGATCTATCTCTTAGAATGAGTTTAGAACTCACTTCAGCAACTAGCCGGCAATTTGATATTTATAGGGCTAGTATCATGTTCAGTAATTGGCAAGAATGAGTGATTCGAAGCGAGCGCCTTCGGTAGATGTTCTTGTTGATTAAATAGCTCCTCGATATAGTGGTATAATACGTCCCTCTGTCTCGCCATCGTATTCCCACGTCCTGGCGGTCTCGACTTATTCTTACTGACTTTTCACAACTTGGCGCCTCATCAGAGTGAAGTACGAATGTTCTTTATTGTCAATCGTCGCTGGACGTTGTTAATCTGTTTTACTAACTGTATTTGTTACCAGAGCATAAACCTAACTTTTTTATTGAAGAGATCACAGTCTTGTAACGTATCAGCGTTAAAGCTATTACTCCCAACACAAGAGAATAGATAGATTTAAACCAGAAGATCGACAAGAAAGCATTATGTAGATCTATTAGCAGGGAAGCAGACCCCGGAAGGCTCGAGGATAATCTTGATCCTTACCGGTGGTATAGTGATCACATACATACAATTTGGTATACAGCAACTAGACAGCCAAGATTACGTTTACAATAGTCACGCGACTCGTGAAATCCAGAAAATGGCAGTGTCCGACCTCTAAGAGACTCGCTAGATAGGAAAAGCTTTTTAAACATATCGGATGAGAGTCTACTGTTTGAGACGTATATTTTAGGGAATATCTCAGCAATCATGTGATTTGAGCTCCAGCATTTAGAGCCGACGAGAATGCCCCGTCAGTGCTGCAGTGGGCTTACGTAGGAGTATTCCTTGTGGGTATGAGGGGTATCTAAAATCTGACACCGGTACCGGTATATCTTTTTACGTATACTATAGCCTTTTTCTTATTTTCCTTTGTTACAGCGCAACTATTCTCAATACATATGGATTTTTCTCTTCAACCCTTTTCTCTCTCTTCAACATGAGTCTTCTATCGTGTATTTCTGTTACTAGATCTACGCCAGTGATATGACTACACACCCGGACATATGACTGATAGGTCCGCCCCTCTCGCGATCTCTACAGTTACCCCTCCTTTGAGCTTACTCCGACAATCTGTCCATACCCTTGTAAAAGGTACGATATCTTGGCTTAACCCCTGACCATGTACCCGAACTAGTGTCCTGGTGTTATTCTCGATTTTGGACAACTTAAACTATTGTAAACGCCACCGGGAGGACCGGTTAAATTGCCAGCGCCGTTAAGTGCTATCTTCCAAGGACGCTGCATTCCATGACCTGACGGAGATACACTAGATTGTCGGGGGTTTCCGGGAAGAGAAGGGCTGACTAACTTCACGGTACCGATCAGGCAGTTGCTGCAGCCCATTCGCTTAAGTAGTCTTACTGTGGACCATCCAGCAATACTACCTGAGTACAACAGAAGCGGATTGGAGTGTTGGTGTTCCGTTGCATCACGCATTGTAATATTGCCACCGGGGAATAGCAACGCGGACGATTATCTTACGTAGTATGTAGGACTCTACTTATAGCAACTGGGTATGTTACGACAATGGCGATCCCCACGTCAGCATGCCCAGGGAAATATATTACCAGACTACATCGCACCCAGCACAGCGCCCATTGAGTGTGAGTCGGAATGGAGCTTGCACGGATACCGAGGTTCTTCTCAAATCCTTCGGTTTCCGGCCTCTCTATTTCTTCCTCTAGTGTGCAATCCAGACCCTGACATTGCAGTGAAAACCTCTCGTGCAGGGTCGCGGAGCTAAATAATGGTGGCTGGAAAAGGGTAGGGGTGGGTGTTTCGCTTACCATGGTAGTTACATGGCGCCATAATTCACTGCGGATTAGGGTATGTGCCGCACTCTGTGCCATGTTGACAAATGCACGTTGTTACGCTATCTTTCGCACGACAGTCTGTCATTGGGCCGTTGGTTGGTAGTATTATGTGCGTTACGGATTCGACAGTAAAACCCGAGAAGAAACAAGTAGACTAGCGTGGGCAAGTGGGATACCATGTGGTCGCATTACTATATGCTAACACTCGAAATCTGGAACAAGTTGGAGGTTTGTATTGCCCCTTGATCTGGGCCATCACACGGTCTGTCTGAATCGATAAATACATATTATACCTGTACATAACTGGAATGTCGTTATTATCTCATGTCGAAAATCTCTGGGTCCTGTGATCCCGACAAGGAGGAAATTGATCGCTTTGATCCAATCACCCTGATATAGCTCAATACCCAACATTTCACACATTGTAAAGCCTATTTAGCGGGACCTATTCGAAGGAGGCAGAGTCTGTGCGAGGCTATGGAACCTGTCGATCTGTGCCAAATCCCAGCGGGCGTATCACCGAATGGCGTGTACAACTTCACGAATCCGCCGTCCCTGGGACCGGCAGTCGTGGCGGTCAGCGTCGTGTTGGGCGTCATCTCGACCGCTTTTGGCGTTGGACGGCTATACATTAATCGGCACAGACTTCGTTCTGCCGACTGTAAGTTCATTGGCATCGAAGCTCGTGGGTATTTTTTGTACGCTGACAGATCCCGTTCAAGATTTCACGATCTTCGCCGTCTTGTTCAACATCGCCTTCATAGGTGTTATCAGCTCTCGTAAGGCTGCCCCCAACCATAGCGCCCTCGCTGTCGACTACTTTTTCTGTCGTGTAATGTTGACATATTCTTAGAGTACAAGTACTACCGACACTCGTGGGACATACCCGTCTGCTGGTACAGCGGAGACTATTTGAAGCTGCCGTTCATCCAGACCCTGCTGTTTTTTCCGGCTTTCTTCTTCCCCAAGGCGGCCATCTTCCTCTTGTACCGACAACTCTTTGCCATCAAGAAGAAAACCCGAATCGCTATCAACTTCGGCCTACTCATCACCCTTCTCGTTTACCTATCGAACGTCCCATTAGCCGCCTACTACTCAGCACCACGCCCCGGACAGTCATGGGACTCGCTGCTGCTGACCCTCGAGGCCAATTCGCGACCGTTCGCACTCGGCGGCACAATACAAAGCGCGATCGGGACAGTCCTTGACTTCTACATCTTTTTCCTGCCCTTGCCTTTTATTTACCGTCTTCACATTGACAAAGAGCGGCGGTTCCAATTGATTGCCATCTTCTCTACTGCCCTTTTGTAAGTGACGCTGTGTCAAGGAAAATGGAGCAAGGACTGACATAACTCAGAGGTGTGGCCGCAAGTATAGTATCTCTTGTTTACAAAGTCGAGATTCTTTCTTCGACCGATTCAGCATGGCTCGCCGGTATATCCAGCCTGACCTCGTACGTATCCTTCCGAATCTACCGTGTTCCAATCGACCTCGTTTGCTAATGACCATCTTCTCCTATCCACAGTCTAATTGAGACCAACATCGCCATCATCGTAGGAAGCATGCCTGCCTTCGCTCCTGTTGCGAGCAGCAAGGTGACAGGGTCCTCCTTCTTCAGGTCGCTGCGGTCGCGGCTATTGGGTACGCGTAGGACGACCCAATCGAAGAGCGGCGGTGAAAATGGAAGTTACGGCGATGATTCTAATAAGCCGGCCTTGGCGACATTTGGCTCGAATCAAACGCCTCGCCGTAACAAGTACTACGAGTTAAACGATACAGCCCTGCTACGTTCCCAGGGTAATACAATGTTGGATCACGTTGGTGAGGAGGAGCACGAGATGAAGCCGAGGAATGAGAGTATCCACGTTGAACCACATCAAAATGTATAAGATAAAAGCAGGAGTAAAGTGATTTCGCAACAGAAAATATCGCAAGCAATGGCAATAATAAAGTCTTGATTTGAGTTATACAATTAGCAGGTTTTTGAGGTTGATATTACGCCCGTTCATGAGTCGCCGAGCAGAAGCCGAGTACCAAACACAGTAATCCGAGACGTTTAATAACTACGCAGATAATGGCTTTAAAATGGCTTGCTTGGTTATGAGTACTATTTGAATACATTATGCATCGCCCTGCACAAAACAGCAGCAGAACTCTGATGCATGGGGTGCAAATTCGACGATAAGTGATCTGGTGCTAATCCTATTATCCACACAGACACCCATCACCGTTCGCCTAGTCTGGCCTAGCTAGCATCGCAGCTAATGTGGCAAGGATATTAGAGATCCCAACACATATTCGATGCCACCACCTGCCAAGTATGTAATTTCGATCTCATTCACTGACGACAGACATCGGAGCCGATGCAGAGCCGTTTCCACGCAGAGTTTCAGGTGAGAGAACGAAGCCCGAATTTGTCACTGGGCCTTGGATCCTTTTACCGACGTGAAACCGACATTCTAGTAAGAGAAGCCGTGTTATCCATCGTTTACGCGAGCCCTTCTCGGACGATCGGCCGGTCGTGCTCTTCTCCGAATCCTCCAGCGCATGCAAGCTGCCGTATGAGGCGCACCTAACACATAACAAGACATAAAGAAATGTGGGATTTCTGAACGATAGTGTGAGTATTAAGATTACCCCTCACGGGGACAGTAACTACTTAAGTAGTTGTATAAAAATAGCTCTTTAGCGTGCGTTAGTAGACTCTCAAAGCAGCTAGGTATTTGTTGCAAACCGTTTGGGTGTGTACAGCTTTGCCAAAAACTGCGAATGTGTTCATTCGAGGGAAGTCTAACATGCTACTATCGTCATATAACCCTGCGATTTACACGCCACCAGTTCCGCAGTAGCCAATCGCAACATTCTCTCATTTTCGAGAGTGCAGGGTGCACACGTGGGAATCGCTTGGCAGGGTATGGTGTATCTGTTTTGTTAGTATTGCTACAGTAGTTTTCGTACACTAGAAGCAAATAAGAAAAAGAAGGATTGGAGAGATTGGTGACGACTACATCCACGGAGGCGTCAAGGCACCCTTGCAGATCTTAGGGTGCTAGTAGAGATACCAGGATGTGAAATAGGAGAGCTGGCTGAGGCTGAAGTTACGATCGCGCCCTTTAACAGTTTAATATGAATGCCTCTGGCCTCAGCTGAGAGGGAAATCCTCTTTGCAACCTCAGGACCGACTTAATCTCTCTTCAATTGGCAGCTTCGTTGAAGTAAATACGCCCATTTAAGTCATTGGCGTTGCAGCAGCCAGTCCCACCCGCGGCTTGGAGAAGATCTCCCGACTGCTACCATACCTACATATGTAGGCAGGCTTTCTTACCAACCATTGGGCAGCACGAAGCATAAAGACCATGGT
The DNA here is from genome assembly GCA_022385695.1 of Xylaria arbuscula. NCBI lineage: Eukaryota > Fungi > Ascomycota > Sordariomycetes > Xylariales > Xylariaceae > Xylaria > Xylaria arbuscula. The sequence continues at coordinate 50,232 of MU279397.1, forward strand.
TAACGGCAGAAATCTCCGCCGCGCAGGTGTAAGCCCCTTCCCAATCTTCTAATTTTGAACTACGCACAACACCATCGAATCCCCCTTGACCATGGCCCAAGAAGAAACTCCCGCATTGTCTGTAGGTCGAGGACAAGAGAACACAGAACTCGATTGATCCCTGTCGCAAAATAGAGCTGACATGGTAATCCTACATTTTCTAGTGTGAAGCGCTTGTTGCACTTCTTGGCACGAGCAACGTCTATGTTCCGGGATCCACGGGATACAACTCTTCTATAGCATCGTACTTCAGTCCTCAGGCCGCTGCCGTCCGGCCGGCATGCTACGTGACACCGCAAAGTGCGCAGGATGTTGCGACCGCGATAAAATCGCTGACGTCGACGGATAACGGCGGACCGCACGACTTCGCTGTCCGCGCCGGTGGGCACACCTGGTTTGCAGACGCGAATAGTTCCCCGGGAGGAGTTACCCTCGACCTACGTGGTCTGAAATCGATTCACCTAAGCGACGATAAGTCGACTATATCCGTCGGCCCAGGCGCCACCTGGGATCTGGTGTACAATCAACTTGACCCCCTGGGCCTCAGCGTTGCAGGTGGCCGGGTTGCGGGTGTCGGCGTCGGTGGGTTAACGCTCGGTGGTGGTATATCGTATTTTGGCCCGCGCGAAGGTTGGACATGCAACCAAGCCGTCGCGTTCGAGGTAGTGCTCGCTAATGGCACCATCGTCGAGGCCAACAAGAATAAGAACGCAGATCTATGGTGGGGGCTCCGGGGTGGATCGAACAACCTTGGTATCGTCACCCGTATCGACCTGAGGACTTTCGAGCAAGGCAATCTGTGGTATTCTATGACGTTTAACCTTCTTTCCGAGGCGGACAAGCTGGCAGAAATTTACGCCAAGATCATGGCTCCGGAGAACTACGACGTGAATGCTTCGTTCTTGACTGGCTGGGCTTATGCCGCGACGCAGGGCCTCAGTGTCACGTTAAACCAGCTCGTTTACACGCGACCAAAAGGGAACGAAACCCCTGCATACTTTCAGCCTATTCTTGACCTGCCTTCTGTCCCAACTCCAATCAGTGGTACGGTTATTGGGAACATGTCAGCCCTTGCCGCCCAATCGGCAACCATGCAGGTGTCGCAAGCAGCTCAGTACGTCTTACCCTTGCTCCTTTCTTTTGCCCCTACGTGGCCGACTCCAACTAACACTCCTTAACCCGAACCATCAGGTATATGACTGCGACGATCACATTCGAGCCCACTGAGGCTATGATCAAGGAAACGTACGCAGCGTTCAACGCCTCGCTCCCCCAAATTAATAACGTGACGGGTATCTCGTGGGCGCTGAACCTGGAGCCGCTGCCGCCGCAGATCTACACGAACGGCGGTGCCAATACTAACGCACTCGGCCTTACAAACCAGAATGGACGCTCGCTCGTCGTGTGTCTGATTTCGCCGTCTTGGTCGGACGCCTCCCAGAACGGCCAAGTGTATGCCGCAGCGCGTGCGCTCTTAGACGATATCGCATCCCGCGCTAAAAAGCTTGGCGTTTACGACCCATACATCTACCTTAACTATGCCGCGCCCTGGCAAAACGTTATCAAGAGTTACGGCGCAGCGAACGTTAAGAAGCTCCAGCAAATAAGAGCGCGGGTCGACCCTAACAAGGTGTTTACAAGGAAGGTTACTGGGGGCTTCAAGATCCCCGAGAGTTGTTAGGAGGAAGAATAGTGGAGAGAAGATATAGATAGATAATATGCCGTGGGTGCGTGGCAGTAAGATACAATGAAGCTCAAGTCATTTAAACTTTCTTGCATTCCGTTGAATGAATGTGCTACTATGCCTGTTCTTTCGTAGCAACGAGTCGAGGACCGATCACGATCCGTAGCTCGATTGCGCAAGACAGCCGTATGCCTTCGTGATTATTTGCCCAATCTAACACGTGCTCTAGTTCGAAGGAGCAGAGCTGGCTTGATAGGTGGGTCGCCTGATAGCGATGTGAAATGAGAGCGTCTGGAAAGGACTAAGGGAAGGAGTTAAAAGGGGCGGCTATTGTCAGTTTATCTGTATACTCCAAGCCAAGCCATCAATGTAGCCTACTGCCATTTGCGAAGAACAGTCTCGCCATCTTTCAGCTTGGCGAGCTTTACCGTTTCTGCCCACACTAGCTCTCTTTTCGCGGGATCTTTCGACTCCTTACTCGTCTCAAGCGGCTCTCTCCCATCGAAATATTTATCTTTTGGCAGGTTTCCCCCTTCCCCTACACCAAAGGCTAGCTCCAAGGTATCGCCCGCTGACCGACTCGTCGGCCGAACCCGTCCGTTGTCAGGGTTCATGTACAAAAGGAACGGGTAGATCACCTGAAAGATGAGGACCCTGATAAACCAAGGCGCAAGCCGTTGCAGGCCACTAATCATAGTGCCCGGGTCTAGGCCCAGAATACTGACTCGGTTCAGCTCTGGGTCTGCGTCTAGGCGCGCCTGAAGTTCGTGTTGCATCATAACCAAGAAAAGCTTAGAGGCTGCGTAGCGCCTAAATCCGCCGCGGAATGAAGCGTCCTCGCTCGCTGGACTCCATTCTCCTTTGGCTATAGCCTCAAAGCTGGCGGCATCAGAGACGAAGGTCTTGTATTTCGGGTCGTTGAAAGCTCTCGTGGCCGCGTTCCGGGGATCTTCGGGACTGATTGAACATGCCGAGGTAAGTATTGGTCTGGTCCTTGTCACGATAGCTCCTTCAAAGCGCTTTGCCATGATTCGTCTAGCCTCTTCCATAACATACGATCACGATCAATCGTTCTCACGAAAAGACTAAAGGTGAAGAGAGAGTGGAGACACTTACTCATGACCTTGACTTCCGATAATCACAATACGCCCAGCCTCTTTGTCAATACTTTTCAGTAAGAGCAAAGTGAGCAGCCACTGCCCGAGATAATTGGCGGCGAATGTGGTATCTAGACCATCTTCTGTCCACGACTGATTGCCAAAGTCCTGGAAGCCGGCAGCAAGAACAAGAGCGCGGATCGGCGGGATCTCGCCGGTGGAAATACGAGCCTGTCAATGTAAGATAAGACGTCGACGACGAACTTTGGTGCCTTGTGCTTTTCGTATCGTGCGACAAAAGCTACAGCTCACTCACATTAATATCCTCGGCTACCTTGCGAACACTTTCCAGGTTGGTCAATTCCAGCGGCACGACATCGTAGTGATGTGCCGGGCCTTCTTCGAGAGCCGAGTTGAGAGCTGGTGCGTTGGTTGTGTCACGGACTGTATAGAGACCGTGGTAGGCGGCAAACTCGGGTTTCGACGCTACCTGTTGTACGATCGCACTACCAAGCGCACCATTTGCTCCTGTAATCAAGATGGTTCCTTTTAGAGCCGTGTCAGCCATCTTCGCACACTTATTCCAAGTACTCAGATTTATTCGGGGCTGCCGGCAGCTAGTTTGGCAGGGCTCAAGGATGTGGTTCTGGGAGCAGAGGGGAGAAGACGTCAAATACAAAACTGGTATGGGTTGAAAACACCAGATTAGCAAAAGTTACAGGTAAAAAAATCTGCATGAAGTAAGCGGTTCCGCAATAAGAAGTGCTTTGCAGGTAATGGTACCTTAATGCCGGGTGTTCTGCCGACCACCAAGAGACTGGCCATACAGCGGTGCACAAAGCGCTACCGGTACCTTACTTGATACTAGTTGGTAGGTCTTGTACAAGTGCCATGACCCACCCTTCCTTCTAGTCAGGCACCTGTTATAGCGAGCTAGGATGATTTATTCAATGCCTAAGCACATGCACTACCTACAACCAACCATGATACACCTCACTTTCAATTTATTTCCATATCTCCATTCGGGGTTCCGGTTGATGACTGACTCGTGTAGAGCATGCCTTATCTTTCAGGGGAACCTTATTCTATATCATCCTAAAAAGGCGTGCAATCACAGCATCCTATCATTTGTAGCACATGAGGCAGGTGAAGAACCAACGCTGACTAAATTGTCTATTAACGCTCTAGCGCTTCGAAGGGGCACATCACGAAATATGCCGGCCGCTTCCCACCGTACCTTCGTTGTGTAGGTATCATAAGGCATCGCGGTAGTGCCTATCGGTGTGGTTTACTGTATTCTAGCCATGCTCTTTTGGCCACACTCTTCGAACACGTGGCCTCTACTGCCCACGAAGGGAAATTCTCACTTTGAAATCTGAACCGTCCTTCACGGACATGGTCCCCAGGACTGGTCTGCCCTCGTCGGCCTTCGGAAACGGCGGGTTCCCGACGAGCTGCACATCGAACCTATGAATGAGCGTTGCCACAAATGTCGTCACCGAGAAGCGCGCCAGGAAACGTCCACTGCACATGGTTTTACCCGCCCCAAAGGGTCGCCATGAGGGGTTACGTGTAAGACTGCTGATCCCCGACTCGTCATCGGCCTTCTGCGTCCAACGCTCGGGACGGAACGCGTGCGGCTCGGCACCAAACACGTTCTCGTCGAAATGTAGCAGACGATGCGGCACCATGACACGGTTCCCCTTATGCATGAGCTTGCCGCCAATCACAGTGTCAGCCGTGATTAGTCGTACAGAGGCTGCCCAGCCCGTCACTAGAGCGTAGAGAGTCAGTCGAAGTAGATAGGCAGCTAAAACCAAGTTGCTTACTGCGCAGTGTCTCGTGCCAGACGGCATCTACTAAGCGGCAACGCGCGGGATCTTGAATGAGAAACGGATCGATGAGCTCGCCTGCGGGCCCAAATGCCGCCGCCGTCTCCTCGCGGTAAGCGGCGAGCAATGACGGGTTATGTACCAGGTAGCTGAGCACCCAGAACGCCGTCTTGCGGGTATTGGTGTTGATACTGTAGTGTCGTATTGACCTTGTCAGCGCATTTCTGTCTCTCTATCTCTCTATCTCTCTCTCGTTCTCCGCGGCAGAAGAAAAGCTAGAAGGGGAAGGGGGGGGGGGATAAAATCAAAACTTACGCGAGGTACAGATGAAACACTATAACTGCGAGGTTCTCGTCATGAACTCCAATAGCCCGCATCTCGTCCTCCATGGCGTTTATAAGCCATGCTGTTCCATCACTGCGTTGGCTCTGCGGTATCTTAAAGTACTTGTTCAGAGATTCAATGACCCGCGTGCGTGGCTTGGTCATATCACTGGACATGAAGTTGGGATATTGATACAACATCTTCCAGATCAACTCGTCGAAAATCAAGAACGATGCAGGTAGCTCTGGATCGATCTCAGCCAGCTTGGCGCCAAAGTAGACGTCCTGGCCCAATTGAATAAAGGTCTCCGAGCACCATTGGTATAAGGGTACTTCTATGCTGTTCGCGCTTTTGGTCACAGCACTTGGGAACGCGACGAGATCAGCCAGATTCAAGTGACTGTCCAGCCAACCCTGGACCTGCTTTTGAAGCGTGACGAGATTTTCGCCTGGGTGTAGTTGGTGTGCATGCATCCTCTGAGCAAGCTGACCCAGAGATTCGCCTTGCGGGTTTGGGAAGCCCGCCTTCGTGGTGGGTAGTGCGGTGTACACGGCTTTGATAATATTCTCATCATTGCCGTTGATTCGCATCAAGCCTTGTACGAAGTCTTCAAACGAAAGTGTCTCTGTGTTACGATAGATTTCGGCTGAATGCTTGACCTGCGTCACTACGTAGAAAGTCGTACCGAAGACAGTTAGAGTAAAGGGGTCCTTCACTTCGCCGAAATGACTCCTACACAATATCAGCTGGAGTTAACATCTAACAAAGCTTTCATATGCGACTATAACTTACCTGGCTCTGTTGAGCAGTCCATTCGAATCTAAGAAGAAACTCCGACCATGACCTGCTCAGGGGTCTTAGTCAAATTCAGACTTCAAGTTGCGAATATTAGGAGAACCGACCCAAGACTATGACTATCATTAGTACACGAATGGTCCTGCTGTCTCGATGCAGATCGAAGTAGCTTTACTCACATGGAATCCAGTATGGAAACTCCTTCGGTTGATCAGGGTGCAGAAAGGGCAGTATTGAAAACCTCCATATTCTCCATGCAATTAGCGCCGCCAGCAAGCTGACCAGCAGTTTTGTCAAAACAAAATTTAATGGTTTCGCGAGCTCCTGAGTGAGGATAGACTCGGCGATGACTCCCGTCGAGTTGTCTGCGACCACCATGATGATAGAGATTGCACTCCTTTCTCACAAAAGACAAGCTGGTAGAGATAGCTATTCTAGAATAAACATGTGAAGAATGACAAACACATTAAGCTTTAAGTGTTAGTTACCTTAATAGGAGATCTTGATTGCTGATCTCTCAGTAGCTCGGTTTCTTCTACAGCTGAGCCTCTTACTGTTGGTCGCGGATAGTTACCGCCTGGTGCCCTTGCGATTAGCTTCGGCATTGTCCAGAACACTCATATTTTAGTGTCTGCCTTGCCAATGTTCTCTCTCTAGGTTCCTCCTTGCGGTAAGCTTCAATCATCAAGCATGCATGGGTCACGATTAAGTTGCATGGGTAAAGCCAACGCGCATTGGGCTGCATACGCTTGGTAGTATTAAACCAACATGACATTCGTCATTCTCAGAGCCTGGTTCTGTGTTAGGCATCTCGCCAAAATATGTGTCATCAATTAGCCCTCCTTCAAAGTGGTTATATGATTGGCCATTGCCAGGGCAACTAGAGCATGCAACAAATCTGCAAGGTTAATGAGACTTAACTTTCGCTCACCTTCCCGAAATTCACCCTCTCGAAGTCTGTTACTTATCTCTTGGCGGGCTCTAGTTAAAATCCGGGACGTCTCGGATTTCGATCAGTAATTCACGAGGGTGCAGATCAACTTCCAAGTCTGAGTCTGCCTTCGATATGGCGAATTGGAACAGCAGTGCGGGTATCTGTGTGAGTATACACCCACTGCCTTTGCTGTCTTTGGAAGCTCAATTAACGTGTGATACTAGTGCCTGGCCTTGTCGTCCGCCTTGTGGGATAAGGTCTCTTTCCCTGGCCAGGCCCCATACACGGCATCTCTCTCGTCTTACTTTTCCTTACAAGAGGCGGCAATCCACCCAGCCTGCATAGTATCCGCACATACAGCCCAGGATGTGTCAACGGCAGTTCAAATTCTGACCACCACAACTACATTTGGCGATCATACCCACAAAGGCTCTTCGGTGGGCTGCCAATTCGCCGTTCGATCCGGCGGCCACGGCAACTTTGCAGGAGCGGCAAATATAGAGGAGGGTGTGACTATTGATCTCTCCCAATTGTCCAGCATAACAACCTCACACCCAGGCGTAAATGCTACACCTACCTTGTCCGTGGGTGCCGGGTCCACCTGGGGAGCTGTATATGCACATCTCGACAAGATGCAGCTCAGTGTGAGTGGGGGACGCGCAGCCGGTATCGGTGTGGGAGGACTTACCCTCGGCGGAGGCATCAGTTATTTCGGGCCTCGTTTTGGATGGACCTGTGATAGCGTTGTGAACCTCGAGGTCGTCCTTGCTGATGGTACCATCGTCAATGCCAATAACCACGAGAACCCCGACTTACTATGGGCGCTCCGTGGAGGCACGAACAACTTGGGCATCGTTACTCGCGTTGACCTCAGAACTTTCTCGCAGGGGGACCTATGGGGTGGTCAAGTCGTGAGGCCATACGAAACGGCTGAGCAGCAGATATCAGCGCTTGCGGCGTTCAATGATCCAGCCAACTATGATGAGTTCGCTTCGTTGATCACCACCTTCGCGTACTCCGGCGCCCAGGACATACAGGTTGTGGTGAATGACATGCAGTATACGAAACCGTTGAGCGATCCGCCCGTTTTTCAGAATCTAGCAAGCATGGCCGCGTACTCCAGCACACAACGTATATCCAATATGTCAGATTTTGCTGCCGAGACGGACGCAAATGATCCGAAAGGTTCCAAGTGCGTATTCTCTCCTCTCCCCTCAGCTTGGCCGGATTTCCCCACGCTTCTGTGTGGCACAGGATGTTATGATGTGTTATGTAGCTCGGTATTCCTCCGGGCGCCTTGCAGGACTCTAGTTAGTGATTACTACATTTCACATGTTTGGCGCTAACAACCAGCCGCTCGCGCGCGCTGAGCGATAGACAAGCCAGTGCTTCACTCACCATCGTCTCCTCGGTCGCAGCCATCAATGCAACAGTTCGGGCATGGAACGCTAGCATCGACTCTATTCGCACCATCCCCGGCATTACGTGGGCCGCGGGCATGGACCCTCTACCGCCACAGCTATACGCACGACATGCCCGTGGTAACGCACTTGGCCTAGATTCCCGGGATGGTAGAGCTCTGATTATCGTCAATTTCACCGCGATGTGGCCCAATGCGACGGACGACAACGCTGTAGATGAAGCGATTAGGGCACTTATTACAGCTATTGAGCAGGATGTCAGCGAGCTGGATGCCCTTGATCCATTTGTATATGTCAATTATGCCGCGCCTTGGCAGCTTCCGATGGAAAGCTATGGTGAGGCGAGTATTAAGAGGTTGCGCAGGGTGCGGAGAACGTATGATCCTAAGCAAGTGTTCACACACCTGGTTCCTGGGGGTTTCAAAATCCCTGAATAAAGTGCCGGTATATTGTCTTGGCGGAGAGGAGGAATGGCAGGGGGTTGATGCATGGAACTCGCCAATGCCACCCACCATATCTACACTACAACACTAAGATTCGACCACCCTAGTTAGATCGTCAGCCCTCAAAGACGGTTCGCTTAGCACGTTCCCACCCAACAGCTGCACTTACTCATTCACTATTATATAGCTGTAACTATTACTATAGATACTATAACTACAGCGCACTTAGTGGACTTAATTGCTAAAACTTCACGACGTACTACTTCGGGCAACTGTATCGGTAGGTAGCTTCAGAATGCTTGTATTATTACCTCAGTACGGTATCAGTCACACAAAATTAACTACACCAACATCTATACCAAGTAGAGTCATTGTTTCAATTGCGGGTTCGCTCCTTCAAATCCCATACACCACGTCTGGTGTCCAGCTGATTCATGACCACAGCATCTCCCCACCATGATTCTCTTACTTTTCCTCACCTCCGCGCTCGCCTACCTCATATGGACCGTCGTATGCCTCGAGTTGAATGTGCGCAAAGCCCGTGCTTTACGGATCCCAGTAGTGCGGATTCCGATCAGTGCAGAGAGCAATCTCTGGGTCATTGTTCAACCGCTTGTATGGAAGATTTTAGACATTTTTGTAGCTATACCATGGGGGTCGTATCCTGATTTTGTCCGCTTTTCTCATCGTAATTGGTGCTTTCTTGAGAAGAGTCGGCCTACAGAGGTGTTCGGGTCAGCCTGGGCCCTCGTGTCGCCGGCGGGTATCAGTTTGTATGTTGCAGATCCCGATGCTATCGTGGATGTGTACTCGCGATGGAAAGATTTTGTGCGCCCGTCTCACAAATATGGTGAGTGGAAGTCCATGCCGGCGCGATTGGTAAACAAGCAGCTCATTTATGTGATACTAGGCATGTTGGCGTTCTACGGGCCATCTGTCTTCACGGTTGGATTGGATGACTGGCCCCGTCATCGCAAGGCCGTAGCAGCGCCTTTTAGCGAAGATCTGATGGGTTTGGTGTGGAAACAGACACTGCGTCATACTCAGTGAGGCGACCCTATTCCTACGCTATATTATTTTTCATTTCTGCATTTTTATTCATCTTGACTGACGAGAGATATTCAAGGGAGATGCTAGAAGACTGGACTACCAAGCACCAAACTGGAAATCTGAATCTCGTAGCGGACTTACGCGCCCTCACGTTTAACGTGTTAGCAGCGACGGCATTCCAAGAATCTCGCAGTGCAGAGGACCCTTCGCTGGAGCCCAAAGGTAGTGAGACAAGAACTGAGACGTACCGGGATACACTCAATGTGGTCCTCGAAAACGCTATTCTTTTGATGCTGGTCCCCTACCGCCATCTTAAAGGGCACCTGATTCCCAAAGGACTTGCTAAGATAGGCCGTGCGGCCGAATCTTTCAAATCGCTTCTCATGGAAATGGTTAGAGAAGAAGCGGCGGCCATTGATCGCGGCGGTGCCGCGTCTGGTGGCCTGTTGACGCCACTTGTAAGGGCCCTGGGACTACAAAAAGCTTTCTCTGAGCAAGCAGATAAGAACGACGAGAGCACCAGTAGAACCAAAAGAGGCGCTTTGTCGGCCGATGAAATTTTAGGCAACATATTTGCCATCAACTTCGCCGGCCATGACACGGTGTTAATTGCCTTGTCATTTACATTGACGCTTTTAGCGGCGAATCCCGATATCCAAGAGTGGCTGAATGAAGAGCTTACGGCCGTCTTAGGAGGAGAAAGCATTGATTGGGACTACGATGACTTTTCAAAGCTCATTCGCTGTCAAGCAGTGTATTTCGAAACTCTACGACTCTTTGCGCCGATCACAGGCGTGCCAAAGCTGGCCACTGAGCGAGCGACCAGTCTGCAAGTGGAAGACCGTTTACTTTCCATACCTCCCGGCATGGAGGTCTTCCCAGTGCTACTCGGCATCCAGACCGACTCGCGATACTGGGGCGACAAGTCCTACGAGTGGCGTCCAAAGCGATGGATCTTGCACTCTGGAACCGTCGGCCAGGAGGAACTATTAACACCCCAGAAAGGCACATTCTTTCCCTGGTCGGACGGTCCGCAGAACTGTGTCGGGAAGAAATTCTCTATAGTTGAAGGCGTTGCGGTGCTAGCGCGCTTATTTCACCAGCATCGCTTGCGCCTGCTTGGAAATTCTGATGAGACCGAAGCAGATGCACAGAAGAGAGCGCAGGATTGTGTTGATGATGTTAATTACAACCTTTTACTGAGGATGAATCATCCTGAGAGGGTCAAGCTATGTGTAGAAGCCAAGTAGGGCTTACCAATGGTCTTTCTACGAGTCGTCCTTAGTTCCATTAGCTCATAAATCCAGCTCTTTCCAAAAGCTGACCACTGCGCAATTCAAACCAGGCATCTCAAAAACTAGAAGTTCGCTGAGAACGCTCTAATTACCTCTCTCTTCCTGATCTACTTCAAGTCTCGCTTTTTTCCTGTAACCGAGAATTCATGCGATACATGTACCCTTGCTTCAATACGTACATATCTTCCGTCATTTGCTAGTTAGTAATACATGCTTTGTTGCCATACCATTGGCTGAGGCATCAAGTCAATATGCAGTATGTACGGCCCTTTCCTAACGCTTATGTACGACTTGTGGGGGTTGACATTCTTGCATAGCTAGGCTGTTAAGTCGGCAATCGTGTAAGTACCTACACTGGATACGCTCCCATAGTCTAACATCTGTCATACCCGTTTCACTCCTCTTGCTGATCAGTAAGATATCAATGTCCTTCATGAAAGAAGCTTGATTCTAACTAAAGTTGTATCCACGATGCTTTATGAGTTGTTATTTCATCCTGCATCCTGGGTTATTGCTCCATTCATTATTTATCTTCTATTATCGTCTCTTAGAAGCTCTCCCCTCCCCCGCGTTCCCATTATCGGCTCTCGAAAGGGCGACTGGTTTCCCCTTCTACAAGCACGATGGCGCAACACGCGAGATTTCAAGACAGCACTGGCGGCAGCTTATACAGAATCGCGACCGGTTCTCGTGCCCGTAGCGGGCGAGGGCGACATCGTGATTTTGCCGCCCGCTGACATTAAATTCCTGCTGGACCAGCCAGACTCAGTCCTAGGATTCAGCGAGCGTGCGTTTGAGATCTTTCAGATCGACTACACCTTTATGGAGCCCAAGATACCACGTGTGCCCCTGCATGAGAGACTACTTCGAACCAAACTCACCCCGCAGATTGGTAGTCTAGTGCCTGGATTGGCAGAGGAAGCTGCATGGGCGTTTGAAAAACACTGGGGAGGCTCCGAGATAGAAGATGAGTGGCGCGAGGTGTGTGTTTTCGAGTCAATGCGCCATGTCGTTGGAGGGGTGGCGAACCGCGCCTTCGTCGGCCTGCCATACTGTCGCGATCCCGAATTGGTCAACAATGGCATGGCATTCGCAGTTGACATCCCCTTGAGCTCTACTATCATCAAGCTGATCTGGAAACCACTGCGCCCGCTTCTGGCCCCCTTGGTGACTCTCCCCAATCGTCTCCATACGTGGCGATTTCGCAAAATCCTCATATCGGAGATTGAGCGTCGCCTCCGTATCTACGATGAGAATCAAAATGACCCGGAAAACAAAAAGGACGAGCCCAACGACTTCCTGCAGTGGTCAATTCAGCAAGCCAAGGCGGGGAGCGACCCTTCTATGTGGCGCAGCACAATGCTCGCAGACCGGATCTTGGTTGTCAACTTCGCGGCGATTCATACGACGTCCTTCACCTCGACCGAGGCACTATTTGACCTTGTATCATCGAAGGCCGAAGTTCTAGAAGAAATCCGCGAAGAAATCATCTCTGTCCTCGCTGCCCACGGTGGGCAGTGGAATAAGCGTGCCTTGGGCCAGCTGGAGAAGCTCGACTCTGCGATCCGCGAAAGCGCACGCATCAGCTCCATCGTTTCAATAGGGCTTGGACGTGCAGTCGTCGCAGAAGAAGGCCTGATGACGCCAGCCGGTGTCCACCTGCCCAAGGGCACCAAAGTGTCCGTGCCCGCGTACAACATCATGCGCGACGAGGCGAAGTACGCGGAAAGCGAGACGTTCAAGCCATTCCGCTTCTCTGACCAACGGAAAGCGACGGAGGGGGGCAAGAGTGACTATGTACGTGTCGCGCGGAATGCCCTGCCAACGACAAATCCCGACTTCTTGGTTTTTGGTCATGGAAAGCACGCGTGTCCTGGGAGATTCTTCGCGGCCGCAGAGCTCAAGCTGATACTGGCGCATGCGCTCCTGCATTACGACTTTCAGGTCCTACCTAAGAAGCCCGACGGCTCGTGGGTTGGTATTACGAGGCTTCCCCCGCTGACGGCTACGATCAAGGTGAGGAGGCGCAAGACTCCCTGAGTGTGGCTACTCGCTTTTGCAATCACGATCATGTTCAAGGAACAGAATACCCAACTAGACACTTGATTACTAGCTATTTCTCAGCGCTTATTAAGAAGTCATCTCAGCTATTCCATGAACATTGCTACTTTCACAGCTCATAGATTTACAGATGTAATGAGTGATTAGTTACTGCACCTTCACGCATTGCTCGCAATACCCCCTATTGAACCGAACACAATGGTATTACATACATGTGTATCTGATTACCGAATTCTAATCTTGCATTTCGCCTACTCTAAAAACACCAGTCGAAGCTAGAGAGGCTAGATCATTTTTGCGCTCCTTCGACATTATTCATCTAACTAGCTCCGATTCGGTCCTAAGGCAACATTATATCGACAAAATTATGTACATTACATAGCTTGATGATATATGCAGTAGTATTCATGCAGCTTACAGCTTACAGCTTAGAACCATGCATACCCGGGCCTATGACCGCATACAGAATGTAACTAGCTTGGCCAGTAAGACACTAGATGCGGCTTCGCGGCGCAGGGCTAGACGCCGCTGACTGTGCGTCACACTTAACCCGAATAATCGGAAAGAGGGTCACGCTGCATATCATCAAACTAAGTACCGTACACTTGATCAGGGCTGACATGGGGCTGCTACACTAACACAATGTGCCTGGGATGTCCCCCGTTCTTTGATTCTGCCGACTTGCCATCCTGAGGGGTTTTGGCTATGGCCTGGACCTTCTCCGAGCGTCACATTTTTTTATGCATACTCCTCTAGGCTCTTTACAATCACATCTACTACTAGACTCACGCCAATGGTCTGGGCAGAATTATGGCTTTACCCCTGGTTTAATAGATTGAGCCAGTGGCTCGGTCCGTGGCTAGGTTTGTGGCTAGGTTTGTGGCTAGAGAGGTCCCCTTAAGAAAGTACCTAAGCTCGGCTAAAGCCATGACCAAGCGTCGGAATTGCAAAATACTTTTTACTTTACGATGGAGGAGAACCTCTGTCACATGAGTACCTAATAACTGGCAATAATCTATTAGATTCACCAAAACATAGATACTACATGAGCACATACCTCTGTATCACGGTGCGAATGCATAATAGGTCAGCGTGTAGCACGATCAAACAGTCCAAATAACAACCTTTTAACTATGGGTAGGTAGGTACATAGGTCAGTTGTATAGGTAGGTCAACTAGGTTAGCGCTAACTTAAACAGGTTAAACTTATCGATTAGATAGATATTATCTATAAGATAAGATATCCAAGCCATATATTGTTGTACGAAGACGCCACAGAGAAGACAAGGCTTCAGAAAACAGCCGTGTTGTACTAAAATTTAATTGTGAAGAAGAAAGAAAAGCTTCCCTACGTAGATACGAGAGTAGCTAAGAATTACGCTTTTCTAGGCAGCCCGGTCAGTGTGCTTTGCGGCTAATGCTACCAGGCGTGACAGGGCAATGCTGCGCAGCGTGTCTGGCAAGTCAACCAATTTAAGTTTGCCAAACAATGTACTTCGACGAAAGCAAGCTAAAATATTATCTTGAATTTATTACTAATGTAAATAAATTCTTTTTTCTTTCTATAGGAACTATTATAATTAATTGTCAGTATTTTTTTAAAAAAAAAATTTATTTAATATTATGCGCTGAAAATTGTGTGACTTGCCAGACATGCTGAATTGCTGCGTGACTACCCAGGTAAACACCAACGCGTAACTTATATCTACCTTTTTCTCCTGAAAACACCTTATAAAATTAAAAAGGAGAATAGGAAAATCACTTAAAATTAATTAAAAAGTAATGACAACTATTTCTAATTCGTATTGTGTAATAATTTCACATTGTGTATCTTGGTTTGTTCGGGGTGAGTCATTACCTATTTACAAGTCAAACCAAATAATGCCTTGATTGTGCAATACGCTCCATGATACTAGGTTTCACAGCGTTTGGCAGGTACGAAGGACAGTTCTATAAGAACACCCCCCACAATGGATGCCCTGTACCATACTCCTCCATTGCTTCTACAACTTCACTATTCCCATTGCAACACTACAATTCCCAATTGTATCATATTCCAATGGCTTAAGTGATCGGTTTCCACCTTTCACCATCACTGCTAGTCGCTCACACTTGTCTTCCCATTCCTCTCCTGGATCAATCACCGCTTCAATACTTTCAACACTCTACTAGATCCTGGATTTCTCGCAGCTTCCAACCCGCCGCAAATGATGTCTTCTGATACAGACAAACCTGTCAAGCCAGCTCACACGCCATATCCCTACCATGTTGGTCAGAGCCTTACTCTCAGGGATTCTAACGGGGCCGAATTCTCTGCAAATATCATACATGAGTACCCATTCACTATCTCGCCTGCTGTTGTGGTGAATTTCCACAAAGACGGTGTAGCGCATGAGGCTGTTCTCAAACTCTATGATCGACGATTTGGTGAAACCCGAGAGATATGGAGAGAGCCACGACCACACTCCGAAGCATCAGAAGCTGCGTTCCAAGATTGCGCCCGCAATGGACTGCTGAGTCCGATTATGGATCATCTCAAGCAAAAGGAGTTGATTTATGATCTCCATGGCCACTATCCCACAACGGAGGAGGAAGAAGAGGAAGAGAAAAGAAAACCTGAACATGAGAGGCTCGCAAAAGAGGAAGCCAGATTTTATCTTGAGCAACGGAAATGTTATAACAACGAAGTCCGGGTTTATGACCGACTGAAAAACCTCCAGGGTCGCGGTATTCCTCAGTTTCTCGCAACCGTTACATTCCGTATGCCTTTTGCTCCGTCGGACCTTGAACCAAGTTATTTTCACGTGCCGGGAATCTTGATCCAGAAGATCGACGGATTCAACCTTACGAATTTGGTAACAGAGATGCCAAACGGCCCACCAGAAATATGGACAGATATCATACAGAAGGCAGTGGATTTAGCTGTGGAGATCAATCGCGCTGGTGTTCTAGACGAAGACTCTCAACCAAGGAATGCTCTAGTTACACGGCGTGCGGACAATACATTCCAGGTATATCGAATCGATTTTGGGCAGGCTGAACTTGAATCAGACGTGGTGTTTCGTCGTGACGACGACCCGGACATTTTCAAGAAGTGGGCTGATCACTATGACGATCCATACGGCCTTGGAGGCGTTATGGCCTCAAAGGTTGAGACGCTTACGGGGATCAAATTAAATATTGTATTTGAAGAGATCTTCCCCGGTGTAGGTGGCATAGAATTTGATAAGATATAAAATATGAAGACTTTCCATCACACCCGTCAAAGTTTTTCTCATATCTGTTTCTTTTCTGTTAAATCACTGTGCATACCTATTTTGTTTTATTTCACCAACGCCTAAACGTGACTTTAGACTTGACAAGTCGATGTATCTTCACGTCACACCTGTCGCTAAGGTGTCAAAACAAAGCTAACAATCATGAGCAGCACTCGGCTATTTACTTCAGAAACTATGTGTCGGCTTTTTTGAACAAGTTGTTGGTTCTAGATCGTGTCGCCCTTGAAGCATACATGTAGGACCAGACCATGCAGCGGCTCAACCAACGCTTAGCTTCGGTTAACACAACACTTGTTTGACTTTCGACTAGCAGCTGCAAATAGAAGGCCGATTTTGTATGGGCGTTATTCTAGGGTAACTCTAGGAAATTGATGTAGAGATAAGTGTGAATTTCGTGTCACTCTGAGAAACATAGGTTTATGAATAGCCAAGATCTTTTCCGGCCGAAATTACTTTCCATCTCATTCGCCCAAACCCATCTATTCAGCTTCTTGCCAGCCTCAGCAACCCTGTATTATCGTCAAGCAGAATGCATATCACTTTCTTTTCGCTTTCATCGTCATCCTAGTGGTGAATCTGATCTGCTGCAAGCGGCGCCTTGCAAGCTATCCCATAGATTCTGAAATATCTCTCGAGACTTATTATCAGACTATACTGATCGGTCAATAAAGGTTTCACTTTTAATTTAAACAAATTAAAATTGTAAATAGGACGCTGCGACTTAGCAGAGGACAATGTGAGTAATGCTGGTATTCGGCCGAGAGGAGGGGTTACTGTCCCAAAGACTCGTTCTCGCGTGCCAACTTGGCACAGTGGGCAGCTACCCTGCCGTCCTTGTAATGCACCCGGAGTATATTGGTCACAAGTCACGAAGAAACAAGTTGTATACTCTTGATGGTTACCCATGAAGGTTTCGTGATCTTCGTCCGACGACAAGTGTCTCCACCTACATAAGTAATGCGAAGTGCCACAGCAATTCCGACACCGTCGGACAAACCGTAGGAAGTTTAAGGAAGTGTTCCCATCGAAGAGGTGACTCAAATACAGATCCCGGATAAGTTAGGATTTAGAAATCAGTATGCTCATATACCTTCATTCCTCATGTACATTCAAGTAATATATTATTTGCCAATTCTAGTTTCCATCTTACTAGACTCACTACCGAATCCTAGCCCTCAAGGTCAAATTTGGGCCATCATGTCTTGAACCAAAATTATCGTACAACTGGAACTCGCCTGCTCGATTCCTTCCGTCTTTTCTTCCAGGTATTCCAGCGCCTAGTTCGCCTTCTTTTCCCGGGGATATCTCGAAATCGAAGTTCCAGATAGTTTTCGCTATTACTAGACTAGCCTCTAGATAGGCCATGGGTTTACCGGCGCACCCCCGAGGACCAAGCAAGAATGCACCAAAGGCTGAATGCATTCGCTTTAGTGCAGATTGGTCTTCAATAAGCCAACGTTCCGGACGGAATGTAAAGGGCTCGCTGAAATATTTCTCGTTGTGGTGAAGTGCATAAATGTTAACTCCTACTTGAGTCCCAGAGGGTATAACATGGCCATCGACAATGAATGGTTTGCCTTGCTCGTCCGGATACAGTTCTCGCCAGAGGGTGCCAGTAACTGGAGGTGAAATGCGCAACGCCTCGTCAATACAGGCTCGCAGGTAGCGGCAGCTTGAGAGTTTTGCACCTCCTCTGATTTCGGCATCGCTTGCAAAGGTTTGGCGTATCTCTGTAGCTAGCTTGTCGTACACATCCCGATTTCGTGACAAGTAAAAGAATAAAGCGCTCATAACAGTCGTTACTGTATCACCTGCTGGAAAGAAGAATATAGCCTCAGACCACAACTCGCTAGTTGTTATCCCGTTGGCAGGAACGTCGAGATGGTCAGCAACAAAGGAATATAAATCACTCCTTGCATGCTTTTCCTGGGATAGACGAGAGATAATCATCTTTTGCAGCATTTGCCTGTACTTTTTACGTTGCGAGCCACCTACAATCAGCAAAAGATGATGGAGGCCAAGCTTCTTTAGCAATGGGAACTGCATATAGCTATTGTTCTGGTAGGACCCGGCAGCAAGACCTCGGAGAATGAACCGATATGTCGGATCCGTTTGCAGATTCAGGGCATAGCCAAAAGCTAAATAACCTACGATGTCTGCGCCGAGGCGTTTCATCATGTCAGTCATATTAACGGGAGCTGGCCCCTGCGCTGCCAGAGATAGTTGGTCGATGAATATATTGATTTGCTCTACCATGGTGGGTTCGAAAGAGCGCATCGCTTTGTCGGTAATGGCTTGCCCGATGAGCCTACGCTTGTTTCTATGCACTCGTCTGTCAAGAGCGTTAAAAATGCTGGGGTTGCCAGATGTTATGGTAAGCTCATAGACGTGCGACTTTGTAACTCGCTCGTTGTTATAGATATCTAAATGTGAGTTAGGATATAGGCGCGCCTCTAATGACTCAGGATTCTACCATGCAGTGCCTCAGCCGAGCTGAAAACAAGCTTGTTCGGGCCATGTCTGATGACCGGTCCTGGGTGCTCGATCAGCGCATACTCATAGATGAAGTAGTCCATTGGGCTGCTGAGACTTACCGTATTTTTTCAAATCAAGGAACGTCCTTAAGTGGAGTTGCATCCCTATCGCATGACGCCCACCGTAAACATCTGACACCTTCGCTACCAGTGGGCCTGGATAGTTTCTCAGAGGATGAAGGAAGATGCGGTAACCAATCACCACGGTGAACTTTAAGATATATAAGCGACTACGAGCCACGTCGAGGTGCAAATTACTCACATAGGAGAATAAAATGAGCGCGGCATATTTCGAAAATGCGAATGCAAGCTCTATACTCAACAGGGTAGACATATTGAGACTTGATAGGGCTCAGCGAGATTGAATGACTTTCCCCTACAGGATGTTTCGAGGATGCCTACACAGAGAAATATAATCGGCGATTGACGCTAACAATCAGTATAACAGAACAAGGAGAAACAAACGTGGGCGGGGTGATGATGCGGATAACAGTGCACTACGATAGGCTTTAATATATATTTCGGGTGACAGAGAAAAAGTAATAAGAAGCGATCGTTGTTGAGGGGTCGGCGCTAGGTTAGGCACTAACATTCTGATGCCTACCAATTGCGCGTAAGTTGTTAGTCGAGTACCTATATATAGTTTCACCTGAGTAATGAAAACATATGAATATATAAGCCACCATATCTCCATAGGTTTATGCATGTTATATGTAGACCGACCAACTGGAACCAACGTTTTGCCCAAGAATATCGGAACTTGCCTTTTCTCTTTGAACACACTCCGATTGCTGATCTTAGAGGCTCATTGTGGCGCTTCAAATCTTTAGCACCCTACTACCAACATACACCCTTTGATGCACCGTTTCTCGGTCTCCTCGGAAGGATATGAGTTCGTATTTTAACTCAAATGTAGCACCTTTGTTGGATGGTTAGAGGGCGCACATGACTGCCCCAGCACAAGATTCCCAACTGCAATCTTAGCTGCAATAAAGTTGCTAGTCCGTAATTGGCGAATAGGCCAATAGACTTACACAGGAGAAACCATTGAGTCGGCTTATGAGCGCGTATTCTTTCGTACTGAGGCTGATACGGTAAGATTCATCTAGTCCGGGGTGAGGTCGGAACCCGGATGAACTTTTGGCTTACAATACTCGGAACGGCGACTTAAAATAGCGCTCGAGTAAATTCCGCCCGATAAATAGATAATTAACATTTAATCTCTACGCATTTAGCCTTTTTCGTTGCCCAATGACCCGCTATGACTCGAATTCTCACGTAAGCGATACCACGGCAAGAATTCCATTAAAAGGGACTCGATGCGACCAAAACAACATCAACGAAAAGCTTTTCTATCTCCATGCTACTCAGTTTAGTCAATACCTAGGTACGCCCTTGAATAATGGCGATCAGCAAGTGGATTGCTATTAGTTTTGCCGGGACCGGTCTAACAGCCCTTGCCGTCTCCACCAGATTGTTACCCTTTCATCAATCACGGCGCGAAAACAGAGCCAGTCCAACTCATAACGAATCATTTGCCATATCCATTGTCGCGCCAAAAGAACATAGCGGTACACAAGAGAATTACAGCCTCTTAATTCCGGCCAAACGGTTCAAAGACAGCGTTAGCGATGAAGAGATCTTGGCCCGATTTACCAAGGGATTCTTCTCAGGTCCCGTGTTTACTCCTGAAAGGTGGCTTTTAAGTGGTGCTCCAATTCAGTTGACGGATATCGAAGGTATGCTCACACGTAATGCATAATCCTGAAGTGAATTCAAGGGCTTATCACGACTTTATTCCTTAGCTATCAAGAAGAGATTCGCTACTCGATCGCAGAACAGCATCCTGAGCTTGGCGGTCGGCCCTGAAATTTGGAATACAGCATCTATCTCGCCGAAATCAACACCATCCTTTGCGTCACTACTATTCGGCAATTTTCTAACCCTCGACTCCAGTTTGCTAACTCGCAATCAACGAGATCAGCTTCCTGATGATTACATTCAACACCCCAAGCCACCCCATGCGTTTGTAGAATTCGCGTACGGCAGTGAGTGGCTAGGCCTAGTGGGAACTCATCGGTTCGAAGTGAGCCGGCATGACGAGAAGCAAGCTACGGGGACAGAAGAGTTCGTAAAGGTCACATTTTCTTGTATAGTTTGCAAGCCGAAAACTGGACTCGCTCTATCTAGCTATCTCATGTGGTTTCATATCTTGTATTCTAGATTTCTATTCTCAGACGGTATCAAAGGTGTACTGACAGCATAACGTATCTGTTCATGTTGTTTAGATAGTTGTACAGATCGAATCACTGCTCACATGTAATCCTAATAACAAGCGACTACGGTCACGAAACGCGCTCTAACAGCTCGCTCGGTTTTCTTGGAATGAGAATATCTCTGAATTATTCCGATCCGATCTCATACGGTTTTTGACATCTTTTTAGTAGAACTCTCCTTTCTCATATCACGGCAAGTTGCCAACGCTCTGCCTCATTCTTGACAAGCATCTTTAAAGCATACCTCAAAAAATCGAAATTTATAGGCTATCGAATCAAACTGATTGTTTATATATTTCAGATAGTATCGTTGTTGTTATTGCTATTACAGTGAGTTCTAACTAACTAATAAGCTATTAAAACGTCGATGAGCTCTAGTTGCAAAAAACACACTGTTGCCTATACTTCTCAGAATAACCATTACTTAGAGAACCTATTGAAAAAATTAAATAAAACACTATCAAACCTAAATAACTTGAGTGTTGGTGACAATCAACCCGATACTTGTATAAGACTTCTCCCTTTTCAGCTCTCTCGGCAATTATTCAGCCATTGTGTGGTTGTATTACCACCACTCCAGCCACCCCCTATACTCCGTCTCACTATATATGCTCTCCTAATAGTCTAGTTTCTGGCTTTTTAATTTTCATTTAGCATTTGTTTCAAGTACAAGCTAGATATCCTTGAAGTAAATAGAGAGATCACTTAGTATTATCGGGTAAATGAAGGAACAAACACAAAAAGAGAAAATGTAAAGACTGCTAGTTCACAGAACGTGGTTGAGTGAATATATCAGCGCATATAACATTATAAAACGGTCGCTTCTTCTGTCTATCACCACTAGTATCGTGTCTACTGAGAAATCACAGGCACGCAGATTCAAAAAAGAAAGTGGAGTTCTCTGTCAAGGAGAAGTGGGAGCATCTAAAGATCGACATTTCATTACAGAAACTGTTTGATTAAGTGGTTACATCCTCACCTGAGGTACATGGAAATAATCTAGCGGGTTAATCAGCTAAGAATGTGTTGTAACTTAGACGCGTGTTCGCTAACGAAGCTATCTGTCGCATATAAGTTATTGTATTATCATATAGAGCTGCAGACAAGCCAAAACACTCGAGTTGACTATGTTCTACTTCAGTAATCTGGCGGTATGTTGTTACAATCTTTTTGTGGCTGGGACAGACAGTTGCAACCCACTCTAATGTTGAAAGCTAAGTCGCGATACTGGTAGCTCCAGAAGCATCAGCGTCAAGGAGTACGATCAAATCATTGACGGCCCTGACGATATTCCTGATAGAGTCGACAACTAGCCGTTTACATACTGTTTAGATTACTGTAAATTATTTTGTAAAAATTGTACGAACATCAAAACAGTGAGGTGACCACGGGATTGTTTTCTGTAAGCAAACTTCCCGTGTGCTTCGCCCGCTTTCGCCCAGAATAGTCCAGATAATGATCAATTGCCACTGGATAAGTACCCTGTGATAAAAGCATTCTATTAGAGAAGTATGCTACCTAGATCTATTTCCCTCAGATGTGTAAGAGCGCTTTATACAATACTTTCGAATTAGCAGTTTCCTCGTCTAATCCATCGCCCCTGTGAAAGGGGAAAAATAACGTTTCGTCAAGCTCCTATGACGGATTATCCAAATATAATATGTAGATAAGTAATGAACCATTTGTCATGCCAGGACATATTGAACGGACGTAACGGAACTAAAGGCCAACACGGCCATGATGCTAAGAACGAGTATATTTCCATCGAACTAGCATCCTGTGCTGCTTGGCAATTACCAAAAACGCCCCCCGTATTTGCCAGCCCAATCAGAGAACAACCTCACCACTTTGGAAAACAAGAACCACGTCGATGACATCCTCAACTGATCTTGCCATCAAGAATTAGACGCTATTCAAAGCTAAGTTTGCAGTAGATCCCGATATCCCAAAACAGAAAAGAGTTGTCGGCAATCGACTACCCACCCCGGCCTTAACTCACTATCTCCGTTGAGTCCGCTCAGTACATCTAAGACTTTACCAACCGATGATATAAAAACTCAAGTCTCAGTAAGTAGTATTTACACAAAAATAGAGCCAATACCATACAATCTTCGTCGTGTGTTTATTTGACTGTCTGAATTGGGTACCGCTTTTAAACGCTACCAATACTATCATACCACAGCCATAATTACTCAACAATGGCATCAAAACCTCTCTCTTGGCTAGTCACCGGCGCCTCATCAGGTCTGGGGCAGTCCATCTGCATAGCAGCACTACAGGCTGGTCACAAGGTGGTCGGCGCGACGCGCGACGTAGCACAGGCAGAGAATACGAACCCCGATTTCTCAAGGAAGGGTGGCATCTGGGTGCAGCTGAATCCGGCACAGAAGGACTCCGAAGGGCAATTCGCAAAGGTCTCAAAGGAGCACGGCATCGACGTGCTTGTTAACTGCGCCGGATATGCTTTCATTGGTGGTATTGAGGATGCGAGGTCAGTGGCACGGCTTCTTATTTATGTGTTGGGTGGCCGAAGGATGTTTTCCCTTGCTGATATATGTAACGAGGCACAGCGAAGACGAAATCAGGGCGCAGATGGAAGTCAACTTTTATGCGCCTCTTCGTGCCGTCCGAGCCTGTCTTCCAGTCATGCGGACAAAAGGATTTGGGCACGTGGTTCTCATTAGCAGCGGCGCTGGGTAAGCTTGTTCCCCCTTCCCCTTTCTCCATGATCGAGGCGACTGTCGAGTTGATTGAGCTGACGCGTGTTGGGAGCAGATTCATAGCTCGTCCAGGACGAGGTGTCTATTCAGCTAGCAAATTCGCGATAGAGGCTATCCACGAATCTCTTACGCAAGAGGTCTCAAGTTTAGGGATCAAGGTTCTTATAGTCGAGCCGGGCGCATTTCGCACTGCTTTCTCTACCCGTCTTATCACTCCAGCTGCACACGAAGCTACTGGAGGATTTAGTGAGCCATATAAGGGTACTGTACTCGACACTATGCTTAGTAGTATGGCCACGTCCAACACCGGAGAGGCTCCCGTCCACCTTTTACGGGGATCCCCTGACAAGGCCGGGCGCGAGATTGTCAAAGCCGTTGACAATGGGTATGATTACCTTCGGATGATCTTGGGACCGGATTGCGTCGCCGCAATGGATCAGAAGCTTGAGGCCTGGAAGCATGACTTGGAGGCTACTAGAGCAATTGCCATATCTACGGATATCGATACGAGCGAGAAGCCATGAATAAATAAGTACGTGTGAAATTATCTCACGTCCTACAGCGAGCGTCTATTGGAGGAAAGCTGCCCACGTGGTGACTTGAACCAACAGCTGAAAGGGCATACGATGTGAGAAAAAGGAATTATACGGCCGAGAGGTTGACTGTTGGATGATAATGGTAACTGCACGCGAGCTTATATTTAGAGGCTAGTTTAAATGTATTACATGTTGGTGGGAAACCTGCATCAGCTGATGATACCGCCCGGCTCAGTCGTCAACACCCTCAATTCAATTCCGTACCAGTAATAACTCTTACGGCTTTACCTTATCTCAATAAGTGGATTGCTTACAGTCGAAGCAATAAGCAATCAAGCATTGCGCCAGTTGTTGACGTTGTACAAGAAAGCCTTCTCGGCCAACGCAAATCCGCGTCATCGCTCACCGACCATATCCCCTCTCATGCTCCAACAACAGCACACCTAAAGGTTGAGACAGGCAGAATACTGTAATCGGAAGATTCCGAAAAGTTTAGGGAACTTGTGTGCTATCAAGGGTATGTCTGAGATTCCGGATCTGGTTAGTTCGCCCGAGTGGTATGGTGAAAGATTGTCATGATAAAGACCGCCTTAGAAGTGTGATCGAGTTCTGGCTTGCTTTTTGCTCACCAATATTGGCTGCGCATGGCGTTTTGCTGACCATATTGTCTCAGCTATTGTCTCCATCTGTAATGTTATGGTGAGGTCCGAGTGCGGGGTCCCATAGATAGATATATCTAATCGCATTGTTGCATCCGTTCCGTACCACGACTTTCATCTCAGAGACACCATGGAGCCCACCACAACCTTTATCGCCCTGACCGCTGGTGTCACGTCTCACCTCGCATTCTTCAGAATTGGGGAGCATCACCTACACAGCATTCGATACCCCTTAGGTGCCATCTTAGCATTTTCTGCATGCACCGCGATTCATTACCAATTCTTCGACTTATCCATTCACGCCGCTGTCGTTAGAACCCTCGCTATAGCTACTAGCTATTTCGGCGGTCTATACTCGAGTCTGGTCATATACCGCCTCTTCTTCCATCCCCTCAGCGGATTCTCCGGTCCTTTCGGCTGCAAGATCTCCAGCGCTTGGTTCGCAACCTACCTGACAAGATTCGATGCATTCCGACAGCTTGAAAAGCTACATCAAAAACACGGCAATTTCTTGAGAATTGGCTCGAACGACTTGTCGATTGCCCACCCACAGGCCGTTCAGGCCATCTATGGTCTGGGTTCAAAATGCCGCAAGGCGGACTGGTACGACCTTGCGCATCCCGGTAAGTTACCCCTGTACTTATCCCTGTTTTTGGTGACACTCAAGGGACGAGTTATCCCTCTTGGGCCTAAACCATTCCCTAGAATCGTACCATAGTTTTAGACTGGGCGATAAGTTGCTTGAATTAGCCATGATTAACCCTAATCACTGTAATTAGTCGTGTCGTTGCAGACCATGCGCGATGACGCTTCGCACAGCAAATGGCGTCGCGTTTGGAGCGCAGCATTCGGAGAAAGGAGCCTCCAAGACTATGAAGAGCGCATGGTTCAATACCGCGCTCTATTAATCCAGAAAATCGAAGATTCTGCTGGCGGATCGATAGATATGACAAAATGGTTCAATTACTACAGCTACGATGTAATGGGCGAGGTCGCATTCGGGCGTTCTTTTGACATGCTCGAGACTAGCAAAGAACACGAGGCCATTAAGCTCTTTTCTTCAGCGACTATATTTCTCGCCTTCAAGTTTCCTATGTGGTTCTTCCGCCTCTTTATCGGTATGCCTGTTCTCGCATCGAAATGGTGGACTTTTCTGGCATACTGTATCTCGCAGCTTGACAATCGTATGCAAGTGAGTGGTTCATGGTACCTCTTAGTCGCTAAAACCCGACTAACATATTCTGAAGAGAAAGGGAGGCACTCAAGATATAATAGGCAACCTTCTCGACCAATTCGATGGAAAAGCCCCTACAGGTTTTGATCGTGCTTTGCTCGAGGGCGATGCGCAGCTTATCATTGTTGCCGGAAGGTAAGTTATTGACAAACACTTAATTCGGAACTGAGTATGTTAATACTTTCTGCGGCATAGTGACACCGTATCTACGACTTTAACTACAATCTTCAGATATTTAGCGCAGTACCCTCATCACGTGGGTCTCTTGCGTGCCGAAATAGACCATTTACGGCGAACCGAGCTTGGAGATTACATCTATACCGATCTATCTAACCTAAACCACATGAATGGTGTTATAAATGAAGCTTTGCGACTTTATTCTCCAGTGCCAACGATTCTTCCACGGCTCACACCGCCAGAAGGCCTAGACATTGAGGGCACATTTATCCCCGGAAATACTACAGTATTTTGCCCGCAGTGGGTAATTGGTCGAAGTATGTGTTCAATTCTCCTACGGTAGTTAACCATGTCTGACACCTGTCTCTAGGCTCGGAAAGCTTTGTGTCCCCGAATGAATTCATCCCAGAGAGATGGTATTCACAACCTGAGCTGATCCGCGATGCATCCGGCTTCTCACCCTTTTCAGCTGGAAGCTACAACTGTGTTGGCAGGCCACTAGCTTTGCTTAATGTCCGAGAAGTCGTCGCACGAATCGTTGCCGATTATGACATTCGCGCGACTCCCACTGAGGACTTAGTAGCGTATGACAAGGGCATGAGAGAATACTTTACACTCATACCCCCTGAACTGAAGCTTAGCTTTGTCAAACGTCAGGTATCTAAGCCTTAATGAGAAATGAATTGGATGGTGCGTTTAGGGGTATGTTGCATAGAGAGCACAGTCAGTCGGGAATATATCCTATACGTACTGGAAGGGATGAAATTTTGGGACCTATGAGGTCCTAAAGCAAGTCAAGCGCGCGGCCTAGATGTCTATAACGAGATATGCCTGCCGCGTCCATGGGGATGAGGCGTTACCGGACAGCATAATTTTACTATATCTAATTTCGGGACGCGAAGGACCCGAACTGAACTGTTGGAAATCAAAGGATCGATAATATTTCGGAGTCTTTTTCTTGCCTAAAGCCCCTATTTTAGTTCATTGGCTAGGTAGGTATAAGTAAGTAGGTAGGCATGAGTAGGAAGTTACCTAATCGTACATACTCTAGTCGCTACCTAAGCCCAGGACTAAAAGCGTGGCGTAGCTATTAGACTTCGTGCCAATGCTTATCTTGACCAACCACAGCGCTGCTTTACCCCGGAATAGGTAAGTAGTAGTTAGCCAAGCCAGACGAATGGCTAATGCAGAAAGTAGAGGTTAAGTTTAATCTAGATTCCGTTCTGCAAATGTCCTTAACCTAACAAACAGCAAATAAGAAGAAAGGTAAGATTCTGCAAAATATCTATCTCATCTCATCATTCCTCATGTGTATGCTATATGTACATCCATGGCAGCAAGATAGCTCCCAAATACCATAACGCGAAATCGCAGGGCCAAGAAACAGCCTCGTTACTCGGTCGGTAAAATTGACAAGTCAATACTCCGAGGTCGCCAAAGTGGTCCTCTCCTTCCTGCCCTTTCCTCTTTCCCCCTTTTTTCGTTCTATAGTACACGCCTATCTTATTTTATTTAGTAACCCCAAGATTCCCGTCGCTCGTGCCATGCCTCCTATTCCAATAACTCCCCCATGTAGCTTTTTCTGAGTGATGATGATAATGCAAGCCGGCCAAAACCCGGTAGAAATGAAAAGCCGATATGAGTGCCGATGAGCTTAGAAATTGGAAGGCTTCCTCTAGAATACCTAGATAGGCACCGACGGGCATAGATCCGTATATTGTTTTGGTTTTAATGTTGTGTGAATGTCGATGTTGCTAGTATCCAGTCGTGTGTTATTTGGGAAGGTCAAGTTTAGTAGAAATAATAGAATATCGGCATCTTCCATGTGTGGACCTTGAGATGCTTCTGCGTAGCGCGAGCTATACAGATGGTCTTCGAATATGCAATGCCAGTGCCAATTATATCTTATCCAATGCTCTCTAACAGCATGAATGAGGGTGTAACTGATAACTCCCATTATAATAGGCGTGCACCGCCCGGACGAGAGCTTTCGGTATACGCAGCTCCCTCACCTGATTTCTGATCACCGCTATCATCGAGGGCCGCTAGAGATGCATATGGGTTGCTAGTGGGCAGTATGGAAGTAGCAAATCCTGCACCAGCTGGAGAGCTTCTTCGCGTATCGTGCAGGTGTGATTCCATGGCGGAGTATCCCATTGATGAACCACGTCCACCCTCAGCTGGAGTGGTCCCTGCGGCGTTGCTGCGAGGTGGAGGTGCGATAGGGCCGAAGGGGGATCCATATGAGACTGGGCAGGGTGATAGGTTATTGTCCGCTGAATTGGCAGCTGCGATGCGAGAAAGTCAGTGTAAGCTCCTGGCGATCATTGAGAATAGACGAGGATTTCGACAAAAGGGACATTGAATACATACCCATGGGGCTTCTCAAAGCACCACCAATGCCTCGAGATGCCGATGTCCGTCCCATCGAAGAAGGAGGTCCCAGAGTCTGAGGATCACAGCTGTATTCACTACTATGTCGCCACGCAAGCTGTCCGCCCGCATCAGAAGGCAAGCACGAGCTTCCAGCACGAGTACTCACACTTCCACCAGTTGCAGAATTTCCTGGATGGCCGAGATACCGGTCGGTGCCGGTTCTCGAGTCATTGCTCTGACAACTGTTCTTGGGACCCTCGGACGGCGGTGCCTCACGTTGTCTCGCCAGGTCTGCCTGATGTTTCTTCCACCACTGTGGATAACCGTGGAAGAGGCCGAGCTGATGTTGCGTGACCTTGTCCGATGGCATTTCGTGCTTGTACTTGCAGCCCTGCTGGGTGAAAGCGCAGACGCCCTCATGCACCCATTTATCGCAGTAGATCTTGGGTCGTCGGTGACCAGGAGGTGCGTTATTGGAGGAGCTGGAACTGGGTTGGACAGGTGTCGGAGGAGTAGCGGCAACGATGTTGTCAATTCGTGACTGTAGGAATGTCCACGTTAGTCATGTTCAAGTTGTCAACTTGGTTGTTGAGTAGCATCACTCCTGACAGATGCCAACAAACATGACTGATCTGAATATTGCTTTTGTCTGCATTCTCTTCTCGTTTCAGGTAATAGAGATAAGGTGAGTGAGAAGAAAGGGAACACGACACAAAATCCTACATGAAGTCTACTATGGACAGGTGCCCGGGAGCTACGATGTGATGCGCGATCGACCATGTAGCTTACCTGGATTGTATCCGCTGGCGATGTCGGCGTCGCAGGGGAACGCTGCTGACAGGTTTTTAGTAGGTAGAGATAGATAGGGTGGGAAGAAAGGTGAAGATGCAATGATCCGAGAAAAAGGAATCACGTACTCGTACGGCAACAGGCTCTGTGTTGCTAGAATGTCCGTTTGCAGGCACGCCACGGGGTTGAGGAACCACTATCATGCCAGCACAGCCCTGCTGTACAGCAGGAATACTCTGCAGGGGCGGAAGCATATCGGCTGGGATAAGTCGAGTGTATTGGCCATTGCCGCGATCATAACAGTAGGCAAAACTGCCATCGAGCTGAGCATCGAGTAACGGGCCGAGATTGGGATATGAGGCAACACTGGCCGCTTGTTGGAGGTGGTGACGCTGGTCCACGCGGGTATTGGGAAACGGCGTCGTACGGATGGGTGGATTCTGTAAGTGATGAGCAGTACCAACGACATCGAAGGGGTTATACATGAGGCGAGGCTGGGGCACGGTGACGTCGTCCGCTGTCGAAGTCCTCCAGTTGGCAGAGGTGAGGCTTCGGTGGTGGGCCGGCGGTGCTTGTTGTATATTGGGTCGAATGACGTGAAGCTGCGGTGGTGTCAGCTGCTGGTGCTGTGGTGTGTGCTGGTACTGGGCGCCAGGCAGTCGTTCGCTCATAAGCTTATTCCGGCGGTCGTTAGCGGATTGAAAGGCGCTTTTGTCCATGTCGATGGGCTGATCGAGAAGTGTACTGGGTGAGTAATCTATATTGGCCGTCGCAGTGCTCAGGCTGACCAAAGGGGAGGAACGACGAAAGAGAATGCCAGTGGAGGCAGAGTCTGGAGAGGTGTTTCGTGTGGACGTATGAGACGGCCCTGACGAGTAAGACAAGTCGGAGGGAGAGTCAATAGCCAGGCTAGAAATGCTGTGAGAGGTAGAGGACGTGGTTTGCAGAGGCATGTCCATGTTGAAGAGGCCGTACATCCGCGTAAGGCAGGTCTCTAAGACGTGTACCGGAAAGGCGCTGTTTCCCACTCTCCCCTCACCAATCAATTAAATCCAATTATAGCAAAGGTAAAGACAGCAAACGGACAATGAGGTACGGGCCGTAGCTTTAAGGCGCATATTGCACGACCAACGATGGTGGCGGCGGTATTGCCAGCGAAGGCGACGGGTGACGGACAAGAAAGTGAGGGCGAGTGCGAGTGGATATGAGCCCCAACGATGTCTTAGAAACGTGAAGCCTTTGCGTGTGTGTTTTCTGACTGGGTCGACTTGTGACAAGCGCGGGACGGAGGATCGAATACCAGAGTGACAAGATCTGACCCACTGACACTGACACAGACACGGACACAGACACGTACAGGGCCAGAAAAGGAGAGGAGGGGACCGGTAGATGTACTCAGTCAGGCACCAGCATCAACTGTCAACTGGGCCCAGCGTTTTCATCGACCAAGCAAGACAAGTGAGGCAAGCAGGGCAAGCAAAGCAAAGGAAGCGGATCCCGCCTTGGTCTTCAGGCTCCAGTGGTAGTGGCCATCACGGCCGTTTGTAGAATCCTCAAATAAGGTTAAATGCATTAGAACGGTTACCTGCAGTTTTTTGTTCTGTGTTTCCCACGTGACAAACGGTCCATAAACCGCCAGTTGCGCACGCATAGATACACAGGATATTCTTAGAGGCTGAATTTTCTCGTCGTATTTTTCTAAATCTACGATGCTAAACTCAAATCCTCTCCTCTTCTTTCCCTTTCTCTGAGTAGCTTAGAGTTGATATCCGTAGACGCCAGCACATCATTAGCAACCTTGAATGCAATGGATCCCTTTCGCCTGCCCTCCTCTGATAGAATACTGAAATCCGTCGTTATCCTCAAACCCCGAATAAAAATGAATCGTGTTGTCACGCAGTCTATCAGTGTGGAAGATTTACTAGATTATTGTCGGGTATTGCCGGTTTTGGTTATGGGCTGCCACAATAAGAAGCCTTTGAGAGAAGTATGATCGGGCAGCTTGTGCGGCGGGGCTGTTGCCAGAAGGCCTGAGTCTATCAAGAGCCAGTCTCAAAGACATCTCCGAATTCAAATCGACGCACGGGTTGACTGTGGCGTGTTGGTGATAGCAGAGAGCACAAGGAGTTCCACCACCAATCCAACCGGTAGGGGTGATATCACCATTAGGCAGCTGAACTGCGGGAGGTAACACTCGAACACCGTAAGGCGCCATTGTCTGTTGGTGAGATGTGACTGGCCCACGGGCCTTGGGAGGTAGGATAAGATTAGTAGGGTTAGGAGCTATAGTTAGCGATTGTGGCCGGCTGGGGATGGGGTGTGGGTTCTGGGTGTCAACGTTTACAGTGTGTTGGAAGGGTCCTGTTGGAAAAGGCACCTGCCAGACCGGGAACTGGGTATTTCGGGGCGCCTGATGCTGAATCGTTTGTGACTGAGTAGATGAAGGGAGGAGTATCGGCTTGGGTGTGGGTGTCTGCGTGGGTGCCGGCTTGGGAGGTGCTTCCAGTGGTTTGGATGTTGTGGAGCTGTTGAGAACCGGGGACTTTTGGACCGGATCCTGGGGAACGCTCACACTGTTTACCACTCTTTGGTCTCCTTGACGGCGTGTTAACTCTCGTCTTATTTGGGGGGCTCTTTTGTGCCCTCTTGGTCGGGGTTTTACCTTTGGGTGTATTTGCTTTGCTCGGACCTATAGATGATGCCTCGCCTTTACCTCTGAAGTCATCGCTGTCATCCTCGTCACCAATTTCGTTCTGGTCGATATACAGTTCATCATCGTCGATATCAGAACCGTCGCTATCTGCGTCCCGGGGCTGTTTTGATGTTAATAAGAAGTAATCATCAC
Source organism: Xylaria arbuscula (assembly GCA_022385695.1). Classification (NCBI taxonomy): domain Eukaryota; kingdom Fungi; phylum Ascomycota; class Sordariomycetes; order Xylariales; family Xylariaceae; genus Xylaria; species Xylaria arbuscula. Next base: position 82,631 of record MU279397.1, read on the forward strand.
CTTCAATGAAACCTACGCGATTGGTCTTATAGTCAACGCCCTGGGTGCCTCGTCGCCTGGCACCGCGACCATAGGTCTGCTGTTTCGCAGCGAGTTCACGCTCATGCTGCGCCTCCCGCTCCTTGAGGATGTTCTCCCAGATACTCGTACTCGCATCAGGGCTTACATCTTGTACTTCTCCATCCATGTTGCTGGCAAGGTCACCTCGGTCGTTTGCCCAGACTCTCGCAAATGAGAATTGCGTTCCAGCGGCATCATCGTCACCGGTGTCGGTGTTTTCGATTTGACTTCGGTCTAGAAGCTTTTCTATCGATGCATCATCGTAGGTAATTTTGTCTTTGGACTCGTCACTGAAAAGCGCTGCGGCTCCGTGCTTCAAAATATCCTCCAAGTCTTCACTGGCTTCCTCCTTTGCATCCATACTTTCTATGAGAGCGTGATCAAGAGCCATCTTCTTTCGGCCCATTTGCATAATCTTCTCTTCAACGGTATTCTTCGTCATGAGCTGAAAACATAAGACTTTACGTTTTTGTCCAATGCGGTGAGCACGGGAAAGCGCTTGGAGATCTTGGTGTGGATTAAAATCCGGATCATATATGATCACCGTGTCTGCGGTAGCAAGATTGATACCAACACCCCCAGCGCGAGTGGAGAGGAGCATGACGAACAGAGAATCGGGAGCATTGAATGCGTCGATGCGTTTCTGTTTCTCTAGTGCCGACAAACTTCCGTCAATCCGCGCATGAGCCATGTCCATGCCGGTTAAAAAGTCCTCCAAGATGGTTAGGGAGTGAAGGTACTGGCTGAAGATGAGAACTCGGTGACCTCTTTCCTTTAATTTTGGAAGCATTATTTCAAATAGCAACAGTTTTGGCGAAGCTTCGACGAGGTTTCGATGCATCTGCGCCGCATCTGCCGTTTTGTCTTCAATTTCGCCATTGAAGCAGAATGGATGACATAAACACTGTCGGAGGTCGGAAAGAATATTGTTCATACTCTTCTTTTCCCCAGCTTTCACTTTTGATCTGGATATGATCGCTCTGATGAGTTCAGGATTTCGTGCCATAATGGATTTGGACAGCTTCTCCTGCACGACCGTCATTGTGACTGGTAATATGATTTGCGCCATAGGCGGCAAGAACTTTAGAACTTGTGCCTTGGTGCGTCGCAGAAAATACGGCCGGATGAGGTTGTGTAATTCTGGTAAATTGTCTTTTGTCAACTCAGCATATCTCTCATCTAGTTCCTCGGCGTTCCTTTGGCTGTCGATGAATTGGAGAAGATTGAAAAGTTCTCGCTTGTTGTTTTGCAGCGGAGTTCCTAAGCATTTTGTAAGTTAAGGGCAAGAAACGTAAGAAGATTGGATTTTTGCTTCTCGGCCTTACCTGTAAGGAGGATGCGGCATGGAATCCTCATATCCTGAAGCGATTTGTAGAGCGTTGTTTCCTCGTTCTTCAACCTCTGTCCCTCATCAACTATCAAACCAACCCACTTGACGCCAGAGAAGACACTATTCACGTTGGCGGCAGCCTCATAAGACATGATAACCACATGAGCCTTCATTCCACTTTTGGGACCATCAGGGTACAACTCATGCCTGTAGGCAAGGTCTTGAGCGGCCCTACCTCCATGATACGTAACAACTCTCAAATCAGGAGCCCATTGTTTCAGCTCGCGCCGCCAGTTGGGGCACGTGGAGTTCGGCACAACAACCAAAAACGGCCAACAACATGGTTTGGAATGAGTTAGAGCAGATATAAAGGCAACGATTTGGATCGTTTTGCCCAAGCCCATTTCATCAGCGAGGATCACATTCTGCTGTTGATGGAAATTGTACAGGAGAAAGTTGACACCTTCCATCTGATATTCCATGAGCTTTCCCTTTCTCAGCTGAGCGGGCTGGCTTTTGAGCTCGCAATCTCGTCCGAAGTTGAGGGATCTGTAGAGTGCAATGCGTTCACGCATCTTATAGTCAGGAAGTGCGACGAAATATTTGCCGTTGAGATATTCGTCGTACGCCGCTACGAAAGCGTCCCACGCCGCGCCAGAGTCCCGTGACGGCGGCTCATCCCAAACAACCTCTTCGTAGCTCAAGCCTTGAAACTTGACAAACACTGAAGTGATCTCGTCAATTCGCTCAAGATCTTCTTCTTTGCTCGATGTTAGAACTCGGGTGCGGTATTTGACATTGAGAAGAACATCTGCCAGCAGCCACTCTTCTTCTATAGCTGTTGAATTATCCAACTTAGGGAAAGTTGAAGAGTCGCGTTTATGAAACGCATGCCGCATAACACCAGGAGCGACTCCAAAGACCCAAGCTCCTGGCATCCAAGTGTCATGGAAGTGGGACCTCCCTGTCCATTTGATGAGGTATTCAATACGGTCTTCACCGTAGTCTCGGTCAGTCTGGCCCGGACAGTAGGCTGCTGGGTCAAGAGGCCGCCAGGCCACTAAAGTTTGGATTTTGAAATTAGTGTCAATGCAATCCTTACAGCTCCATCCGGCTAGAGAGTATTCGACAAGGCGATTTTCCTTGATATCTTGCTCCCTAACTATCTCCGTGGTCAGGGCTGGAAGATGGTCAAAATGGAAGCCGCGTTTGCAGTTTGTACATCTGAAGAGAACGTTGCGTGCGTTGTTAACTAAGACCGGATCTACCTCGGTGGTTGGGTCTTCTCCCCCGTTGTCTATTCGTGCCTTCTCTTCTTGCTTTGGAGTTTTCTTGGTGGAAAATTCGGCGCAAGAGAGACCCAGCATATTGCAACATTGGCATAATGTGTGATTTGGCGCCCGCGCGTCTTTCTTCTTGTAGACTTGGACGCAGAATTTGCATTGTAGAACAAAATCGTCGTGGCCAATTTTGGTAACGCGGTGTTCCCGCGCTGCTCGAGGGCCAATGCATACCTTGTGATACGAAAATGAACAGCCTTGACAATTGATGAGAGGGTTCTTAGCTCCTCCAGCCTCGCCAAGACAAGACTCGCATGTGTCCGAGTGCATATGTCGGAAAGGAGAGTCTTCAGGCAATTCCAGGTATACTTCCTTAATTGCCACATGTTTGGGCGCATCAGTACGCCTTTCCTCGACTGCATTATATTCATCGATATCCGGATCCTTCATGCTCTTGGTATGTTTGTTGGCGCGGCTAGAGCGACGGGCTGGTTCATAACCAATCGACGAGTCGCTACCCGCGCGCCTAAAGGGTTGTGTACGCTTTGGCCTACCTTTGCCCTTCCTTGCTTTTGCACCTCGCTTTGGGGGTGCAACATCAGACCTGACGATGAAAAGATCATCGTCATCGTCACTATCACGAGTGTGATCTTGAGCCAGCTCATCCTCAGACTCGTCGACAGTAGCGGAAGGTTTCTTGCTACCACGGTTCCGGGTTACTCGGGTGGTTGCGAAGGTGATGACTGTACGTCTATTTTTTGTTGGCTGCTGTGCTCTAGTCTCTGACTCGTCGGACTCAGAGTCGGGACCTGCTGTAGTTTGAGACGCCTGACGGGTACCTTCCCGAGTTGGAGGTCTGCGACGCCTCTTACGGGAGCCAAAGTCCGAATCAGATGTTTCATACTCATCTTCTGAACGAATCCTTTTACCTGGTTTGCCCGCCATAGCAGTAGATGCGGGGTTGAACGGCAGCTCGTAAGCCTCAATGGCTGCTCGCCCACCTCTATAGTGACAGATATCGTCGTAGGCAGCCTACGTCAAGATCGAGGTTAGTTGTTGGTGCAGAAAACACAAATGGAGACGTTCGTACTGCAATAGGCAGATTGCAACGTATGAACAAGCAATGCGGCGACGACAAGAAAGAAGATAAAAGACTTGAGGGAAACATATGCAAGAATTTAAAATCATATAGCAAAATGTTAGGTAACGCTACATTGTACAACATACCGGCTTGACCAGTTGGAATGCTTCTCATGGGTGAAGGATACAGTTGGTTTAGGGAACATCAATAGAGAACGAGCAGGAGAAGTATGACTTGGGATAAGTTGCAGTGTGCAAGATGTAAATTCGAAGTGGGTGAGAGGGCTTGTTTTAATGTGTTCAGACAGAAAATGGTGAAGGCTGGAAGAAAGCGGGTGTCCATGAAAGGGCAGGTGCGGATAGGCAATTAGAAAGGCAGGTGCTTTCAAGTGAATACTACTTAGGTACTTGGAGGTAAGGAGAGAATGGGAAGTGTGGGAATGAGAAGAGCTTATACAATTGGCATGGTAGTAGGGTGGAAACTGGGGGTGCAAAAGACGAAGCAGCAGAGCTTTGGTCAGAATCCAGAGCGATAATCACCACCGCACACGTCTTCATAGGTAGAATTGCGGTATTCATAGGCAACAGAACCTGTCTCATTTGATTCAGCACTTACATGTTCTATGCGACCATCTTTAAACTCAACAGTGTAGAAAGTCTCGTCGTCACTTTCATCGTCCGCTTCTACAACCCGCAGGACCGTGCGACTCGGAGGGATACGGTCATATGCTTCGGGATCAGGCGGGGGTCTAAGGACGACTTCAATGGTGCGGAGTGACTGCGACAAGCCAGACGTTATGATGCTATCTTCCGGCCCGCTATAGTTTGAGTCTTGTCCATTTGTGCGCGTCTCCGTATCTTCGAGGGGGTCTTGTATGTTGCCGGATCCAAGCTCGGGGTCTTCTTCATTGCTCTTCGAAACAGCAATGTCCAGGGGTTTCTCTGGTGTCGACTCGTCCTTTGCGTCTATCTCCAAACTTGGCCAAGAAAGTTCATGTCCCTCGGTGTCTGGTGGCAGGGCGTATCCCACCCCGTTCGGCGCGGCGTCTTCGGCAACATGGTTGCTGTTGTCGTCAAATATTGACGCGCCGCTGGGTGTATCTATGAAGTCCTCCATCGCATCAATTTTGATTCTTTCCGGGATGGTTACAACATGATATCCAATGGATATCGAAGCATGGAGGCTGCGCAAGAGGTAGAAGGGTGTTTACTCGACTTGGTGGTCTTCTGCGCAAGAGGTCTGGATTAGCAGCTTCAAATGCGACAAGTACCTAATTGAATTGGGAATGCGACGATCCTGCTGCGGCAGAAACTGAAGCGCGACATACCGAGAAGCGCCGATCGCAGATAGCATTAACACAGGTCAGGCACTCAAGCTAGGCCGGTCCTAGAGAACGAGGCGGTCGTGGCGGAGAGAAAAGGTTACCTGGTAAGTACTTTGCAACTTGCTACGAAGAGACGCGCATCATTTTTGGCTTCAACGCGTTGCATGCTAAAGTGCTTCTTGACCTTGACAGCTTAATAGGCTACATGTACTTGGTTGCTGCACTTTGTAGATGTATACTATTGGACCTGCTCTAGTAAGTTTAGGTACTCCATTAGCATTATCCTACCGTGGGCTTGATCCACATTGACCTGTACCTATACATTTCTTCTGTTGCTATTCAAGTACCGCGCTAACTAAGGTACAATCTACCTCTAGTGGGTGGGGCAGACATTGGACCCTGGCACTTGCGACCGATAAGATTAGCCTTGACAGGGAAATTTTCAATGTTGGTAGCTGGAGGCGACAAGTTGATGTGACTTGTACTTCACCCATTTTCTCACGATTTACCGTACATTGAGTGTTTATTGTACAACATCTTCACCAATAATGCGATGAGATTTCCGAATTCTTCATGTTTACTTTGTAGACACAGTGTACTCCTCAAAAACATAAATCCACCGAGGCTTTCTCTCAACCCCTCCAAACCCGCATCTTCGCTCTCCGCCATTCACAATGGCCTTCGACAGTCACAGAAATCCAGGCCCCAGGGCTTCAATCAATCATCCTTAGAGACTACGAGATCCCGTCGCCCACCCCAGAACTCTCGCCAAGCTCGCGACCCTGATTGGACGCCCCCGTCATTCAAGATCAAGAGAGGCAAAAAAGACGTTACCGACACGGGTCCTGAGCGGCTGTCGAGACGCGCGCGTTTCAATGACCCCAACAGCAGCTTCGGTAAACGAAGCTTAGTATATCAGATGAAACATGGAGCATTGAGGAATAAGATGGCTGAGTTGCAGGGTCTAGAGCGCGGCATCAAGAGAGCCTCCGACCGTATGACTTCGGGCGACTTTATGAAAGACTTCAATGCAAGCGCTGGGCACCAGACGAAGTCAACTAGAGATGCTCGGGGAGGGCGCCACTCCTCAGCATACGATCCACGAGCTGGTGGGCGAGATTCGCGCACGAGAACAGCTCCAGATGCAAAAAGTTTTGACAATGATCGCACAAGACGCTTCGATACTTCAGAATACGGTCGACGATCTGATGGGCGAGATTCACGCACAAGAGCAATCCCGGATGCGAGGAATCTTGGCAACGATCGCGGAAGACGCTTTGATACCTCAGAATCCGATCGACAATCTAATGGGCGAGAATCACGCACGAGAACAGCTCCAGATGCGAGGAAGTTTGACAACGATCGCATAAGACGCTCCGATACTTCATCTCCCAGGGTTTGGCGTGGAGAATCCACCAGTGCGACTTCGTTTAAACCCCGCGACGAGTTTTCTTTCAACAAATTCGAACAGACGAGTGGAACTCAGAGCAGAGACGCACAGGATGCTCGAAAGGAACAGCAAGAAGATCGAAAGGGAGACGACGGCCCTGTTCGCATTCATCACACCACGGCAGCTTCACAGTTCCTGTACGGGCGATCTGTGGTCGAAGCGGCATTGAAGAATTCGCAAAGACAGCTCTACAAGCTCTACCTCTACAGCGGGGACAACAGGCAAAATGTCTCGCAGGATATTATGCTTGCGAAGCTAGCACAGCAAAAAGGAGTTGACGTCACGAGAGTAGGGAATGATGGCCAGCGTATGATGGATAAGATGAGCAGTGGTAGACCACACAATGGATGCGTGCTGGAGGCGTCGCCACTGCCCCAGCTACCCCTCAAAGCACTGGGACAGTTATCGGAGGATCCAGGGAAACAATGGTTTCACGTCGAAGTAGCTCACCAATCGAGCGAAGAGGCGAAGATAAACGGGACGCTTGAATTTATCAAATACCAACTGCCGAAAGAACGAAACCCCTTCGTTCTCCTGCTAGATGGCATCTTGGACCCGGGTAATCTAGGAGCAATCTTGCGAACTGCGGCATTCTTAGGTGTCAATGGAATCGCCATTACGAAGGGCAGCTCGTCCACGCTGACATCGGTAGCACTAAAAGCGTCAGCGGGTGCGTCTGAAGTGGCAACATTATTCTCTGTGGACTCGGCAGTGGATTTCCTCACCCGCTCGAAAGAGAACGGATGGCTGGTATATGCTGCAGTTCCGGCGACGAAGCGGTCTAGAGGCAATTCGCACCTGACAGTAGACCGCGTCGAGACCTATGATCCGTTGGCATCGCAGCCGACGGTGTTGGTGATCGGTAGCGAAGGAGAAGGGCTCACGAAACCCGTCCGACGACAGGCTGATCATGAAGTATCGATTCCCAGCCCAGCTGGTGGTTTGTCCAAGGTTGTCGATAGTCTAAACGTGAGCGTAGCTACCGGCATCCTTTGCTCTGCTTTCCTGAAGAAACAATCATCGGGCATGATTGAAATCGAGGAGGCGTCACCAGAGTCCGAGCAGGAGAGCGAGGAACAACTTTGGTAGAGGAAAAAAACTGGTGTAAATGTGTAATGCGCATGTATGAACAATGTATTAAACAATAGAAAATGTAGCATCACCACGTAAATATAATACCAATTAAGAGAAATGGCACACGGGTATCAATCAGCTATCTATGCCATGTTCACTTCAAAAAAGCAACTTTATTCTGGAAGCCTCAAAAAGTCTTGGCAGGGGTCCATAGCTGTGATATTATTGCTCTGCATGCATGTCTCAGTCGATCTTAACGGCAGCTGGATCAAACAATATGAAGATTTCATAATACTTTAGGTAGACGAGTTTTTCACAATACTGTATCGACAGAAACAACTTATATAGAATCACCAGCCATTAAGCAAACCCCCAACTCCAAGTCATGTTAAAAGGAACAACTCGTTCATTGGTGGAGCTGTAGTACGCAGTACAAGTCGCATCGGTCGAATCCCAGCCACGCCAATTCTGACGTGGGTGGTTGGCGGGATGCCGGGGTCCAACCACCACCACCATACGGCTGCTCACCGTTCTGTCAGTGTTTGCTTCCTTTCGACCAATTGTTTGACCAGTATCTCGGTGTAACACGTGGAGTGATCCGCAGGATTGACGCCGCCAGGCCCACGGCAGGTTAGGTTAGCTTGGGTATTCGGGTGCTGCCAAGGCGCCGGAACGGCAATCCGAGAGAATCCATCCGCTATGCGACGATCATCTGCCATCCACTCAGTTATCACAAGAGCTTTCTGCTGCAGTTTCTGACAGGGTTGCACTTTTTTCCTTCAAGCTACCATTTATACTAGGAAATCACCCAATTATCCCAAATCCAGCGCACTTACCTATATGAAAGTCTCTTAAGCATTTACTGTGTTAGAAGCAAAAGAGGTCAATCTCCAACAGACTCATAGACGAGACGAGACACACCGACAGATAGACAAACAATGCGCCTCCCTCGCGCATTCCTGTCTCTCCCGCCCTCGCTTCTCCTCCTCCTCGCAACCCAACTCCACGCACAGATCGACGGCAGGCAGGAACAAGATGGCCCGCAGACGCTCCCGACAGCCGTGCGCAAGATGTCGCTAGACGAAGGCGAGAAGTTCATGCCCGAGTACTACGCCTTCGATCTCTACGCAGGCACTGCACAGACACCATTGAAGCTCACAGCCCGAGGCAGCCTGCTGACGCCCGAAGAAGAGGCGCTTCTCGCGAGTAACAGTTCCGCCGTCCTCGTCTTCCGACCCCCGTTCCCGCGACATCAGGACTTTCGAGATGTACAGGCAAGGAGCAGGATAAGGGGAAATAATGACGACCAGCGGAGACGGCAGGAGTCAGAGGCCGAAGAGGAGTATTCACATTGGTCGCTCTACCAGCGCGCGATGGAGGCATTGGCGCGTCTACAGGGGCGCGACTTCAATTGTCCGAGCGGCACGCACGTCTGCTCCAACATCGACCAGCCGAACTACTGCTGTCCGGACGAGACGACGTGTTTTGTAGTGGAGGGGTCGCCTGACGCGGGGAACGTGGGCTGTTGCCCGGATGGCCAGACGTGCGGTGGTAGTGTCGCCGCATGCGCCGACGGGAACACGGCATGTCCTGCTGATGAGGGAGGCGGGTGTTGTATTCCGGGCTTTGTGTGTGCGGATGTTGGCTGTGAGTCCCTGATTCCCTATTCTCATCTTCGCTAGGTTGTAGAGAGATTCATTTAGCTAACTAACATCGCTATGATAGGTGTCCAATCTACATCGACGACATCTGCAACGAGCACGACAAGTACACCATCGTCAACGAGTAGTAGCACCGTAACGACAACATCACAGTCTACGACATCAACGACATCAACATCAACACCAACCTCCACAGCTTCAACTTCAACACCAACATCGACTTCAGATACTACCTCAGCCAGCGGCACAGGTCTCCCCCCAGTACGCCCAACAAGCTCCAACCCGACAACAACAACCACACCCCCAAGCGACTACTGCCCAACAGGCTTCTACGCCTGCGTAGCATCCGCCGGCTCAGGCTGCTGCCGGACAGGACGAGACTGCAGCACGACATCCTGTCCACCAGTAGCGAGCACGACGATCATCACGAACGGCGCGACGATCGCCGTGCCGCTGACCGACGCCCAAGGAGCCGCGGCTACGACGACAGCGACGTGTGCAAGCGGGTGGTTCCTCTGTGGCGCGGACGCTGGGCCTGTGTCTGGATGTTGTCCTAGCGGGTACGCGTGCGGGACAGCGAGCTGTACGCTCTCGGCTGCCACGGCCACGGCGACGGTGCAGAAGGAGTTGCCTGGGAATGGCGCTGGTGGGTGGAGGGGGATGCGGGAGGATTCGAGGGGTGGGATTCTTCTTGGGTGTGCTATGGCTCTGGGATGGCTCGTTTTCACCCTGTGATGAAAGCTGTTTAATGAGCTCCTTACTAACTACCTAGTTTACGCTTTCTTGGATTGATTGGTTAATTCGTGTTCAAAGAGCCTTGGTCATTTAGCTTACATATTTTCTCGGCGCTGGTTCTCGTACGATTTAGATAGACGTCGACATACATACCCCTCAACGCACACGCGGATGAATGCAATTACACTACAGCTTAGTTGATATGAAGTGTTATGAGCTTACGAAATTCGTTTATTTTAGATGGGCACTCGGGCAGATAGAGAGTGTACAATAAAGCGGAAGCAAATCAATATATCTCGAACTCCTTACCTGCGCGGACGATTGACTATGCCCTCGGACAGCATCATACATAAATAACATGTCTCACATGATGCCAACTCCCTCGCACTTTCAAATGATCATCTCGTGTCTCGATCTCATTCTCGCTCATCCACGCCCATTCACTCTGAGAGCCATCTCAACACAAGCCAGACTCCTTCACGGGCCGAAGCACGCTTCGCATTGAGTCTCAGTCTGAAACTGAGCCGTAGTAGGTTGCAGGTTGCGTACGCAAGCTGCGATCTCTGCCTATTGTGGTGCACTGCAGCAAGCGACACCGAACCTAGATATAGTATAGTGGTCACAGTCCAGGCAGGCAGAGAGGTGAGTAGGTCGTGTGAACACACCATGACGCTACGGCGACCGGAGTCCGCCATCGGAAGCCGAGCCACCGATAGATAGATTGATTGATTGACAGATATGCAGGCAGGCAGACAATATGCACAGCGTAAAGTAAAGCTAGAATCAGGATTTGTGGTTTTTTGGGCGACATGTACTTTTCCATGTAAGAATTACAGCAGCGAATTCTAGGGGTGAACCTAACTTGAATCGATCGCATTACCACTACAGCAGATTTGTAGACTCATATATGGTCGTATTATTACTATGGGTTATAAGGGATGCTATATGTCGTATGAGTGGTCCCAGACATGTGATGTAGATTGTTCCGTTCGCCGTCCTCGTTCTCGTAAAACCACCATGATCTAGAAAGCCAACTGAACAGAGGCAGGTATGTACGTAACGTAAATAAATCGGTAGAAAAGACAAGATCGTGAAAAAGATATCCACGGCTTCGATAGCCTCTCTATATAGGTCGCCGGCGCCGAACTCCTGAACGGCCAGCCCGTCGGTGCCAAACAAAGCCCGCCACATGTGTAGGAAGCTTCATAGCGGTAGGTGGGAGATAAGTGGTATTATATCCTTCTGCGTGAGCCCCCCCCCCTCCCAGCCATAGATCTGGTGGAAAAGGAAAAGGACTAGACTGTTAAGAGGCTCGCGCCTGAGTGAGAGTAGAGTCATCGCGAGACACGCTGACCAATGCAAGGAACCTTAGACCCCCCTTAAAGAATGAAGGCAAGAGCGAGGCCTACGAGGGCCAGCAGGCCACTCACAGCCTGCGCCGTACTAGCTGAGGATTTGGGCGTCTGTGTTGCGATGGACAAAGAGGTAGTAGGACCAGACGGAGTAGCGGTGGCACTTCCGCCTCCATTATCACCGCCGTTACTTGTCGCAGTGCCGTTGGCAGAGTTACTGAAGCCTGCTGAGGCAGAAGAGGCAGTCGAGGAAGAAGCGCCTAGGGTGATCGTAGACGACCCATAGTTTATGGTAATGGGTGTGCCCGAATAAGCAGATGTGAAGCCTAAGAAATTTACACATTAGTCTCAATCGCTCATGGTAAGAATTGATACATTTTGGGATATTCTGGAGCAAAGGTCTGCCAGGAACAAGCAATAGAAAATCAGAAAAGCTTACTGTTGAATCCGCCGTTGCCGAAACTGGTGGTGGTAGTATTGTCATTCTTGCCGCTATTGACTTGCTGGTCCGTAGACTCCGATGAACCGTCATCAGAGCTATCGTCACTGTCCGAGCTAGAGGCTGTAGCAGAGGCATCATCTGAATCTCCAGTCGCCGAGCTGCTGGTACTAGATCCGCCAACTGTGACCGTGCTAGATCCGACCACGAATGTGGCAGCATTGGTACCTCCAACTGTGACGGTGCTCCCAGAGACAGTGAACGTCGCGGTGCCTGTGAAAGAGCCGCTATTAAAGTTCTGAGCCAAGGTACGGCTGGCCGCAAAGAGGAGAAGAGCGGAAGCGGCTTTCATGGCGGCGACTGTTGTACAACGATGCTCTCTGTTCGTGATCTAAAGATATTGAAACAACTAAACTTGTATCGCGACCAGACGGGGGTGTTTTCCAAGATAAACGAAAGGATTGATGAATGTGCCTTGTAGGTCTAGGAAGAAGCAGGAATTTATACTTCCGATGAATACATACCTAGGTACACAGCAAGTACTATAGGGAAAGAAGCTTTGGATAGACATACGTACCCTTCTTGAGTGCAGCTACCTTGGTTGCTCCCATGTGCTCATGACTAATCTCTAGCCAAGCCATTCGAAGTTTGCCATCCTGGCTGAGGGCCGCGTAGTGACGACGGCGAGCTGTTCAAGGAAGGGCCTTCGGCTTCGACTGGGTTAGAGTCTCTCACAGCAGTGACTTGAATCTGGTGGTGTGGCTGGCACTTTCGACGCAAGCACAGACCCGGGCAGATAGAGGCGCCCTCTGTCGGTGCAGTCAGCAGTAAGATGGTTGTCGCTCAATACCTAGATCAGATGGCGACTTCGGTAGATCTCAGCCTCCAAGTTTGGGCTTTAGATCCTCTCGCATGAACACAACCAAAAGGCATGGCGGCCCATAGAACCAAGCCACTGGTCAATCCTATCGGCACGATTCCCGACGGCGTCCACAAACACACCTGCTTGCTTACACCTCAGAGAGCACGCGTCAGCGCCTGCGGTGTACACAACCATGCTGTGTAACAGCTCAGAATTGCGTAACACGCAGCCGCGCCACGTCCATCGTCGTTCACGAGACATCAGCAATTTGGATGATTGTCTTGAAGCGCATGTGTGAGTAAGCCACAATAAGTTGTTGTGGCAAAATTGCATCACCGAGCGTCTCATTCGTGTATGGAGGCGTAGGATGTTACGTTTTAACGCTGAGAGAGTTTGGGGTTGCTGTCCCAACCTGCGTCTCGTAATTAAGTTGAGGATTCCATATGCGGGTGACCGCGTCGATGCAGATAGATTCCATAAGTGAGTGAGTATGCTGCTGCTAGAGTGACGCATTGAAAATTGGGCACTGGCGATGTCAGCTGGTTCTATTGAGACTCGCCGGAGTCTCACTGCGTTATTTCGTCTCATTGTAAAGTAAGTAGATACCTGGTAGTGTGGCAAAGTTGTTTATTGGTATTGTAGGAGACATGTGAGGAAATTGACATGCTGTCACCGAGAGAGGCGTTTTATGCACAGTGCTACGTCCCTTACCAACAGCATGCAAATCTACATCATGATGCTCAATTCCTTCAAATACATAAATACAGTTTACAGACCATTTTTCACTTAACGCGACTGCAGTATACGCGTTCATCGCCAACGTAGGCAGCCTTGCTGGCGGGTCTCCGTTGAGTAAGTGATTGATGATGAAATAATAGGTCATTATCATTGCCACTCAGTTAGACGGCTGGAAGTTTCCTAGAATTTGCAGACATATAACACTTGATACCATCAAGGTTACTCCTCGGTCTTCCTCGAATGCTATATCGATCGCATTATCGTTAAGAATATTACAAGCCTGGTCATGGGTCACGACGAGACGAACCATCCGTGTCCGTCGAATTGATTTCACATTCGTATGTCCCATCAGAACCTGTTTCCACTCGGAGTTTAAGAGTCGAATAGACATGAGACTATAATAAGCATATCCCTAGAGTGCCATGAGCATGTGCTGTGGCACGTGTTCCAGAAGTGCTGGACGCTGGCACCAGATAGCTTCAATTGCTCAAAGTGATTGTTCGGCCTCATGATCCTTAGCTGTCTCACTGAACGCAAATTTAGTTGTGCCATGTTTCCTCATGAGATGACTTCCAGCTAGCCTAACTGCATCTTTCTTCGGGCGATTCGACTTTCATATAAAGTATGACAAGAGATAATAATCTAAAGCCTAGCTTGCTCTCAGTTATCGAATCAAGGAGATGTGATGAGTCTAGACTTTACAAATCCGTACGACATCTGTCATTAAAACATGCGCCAGCTTGCCCTTTCTAACTTACTGATAAGATTACTCTCACTACTTCTTGTCATGCAAAGAAAATAAAAGCAGGGTACGAAGACAATAGTGACAAGAACTATTAGATGCCTTTTCAGGGCAGCAGGCATCATACACGTGATATTCAAAAACATAACTGACCTATAGATTTTGAACGTTTTAAACAACGTTATTGTGTCGTTAGTAGCATGTCTGTTGTTGTTTATTTTCGTGAAAGAGCCTTGTTGATTTCTTTGTCTTGTCCACAAAGAGACTCTCAAGAACACTGGCATTCTCGATTTGGCGGGCTTTACAGGGGACGTCCCTTTTCTTCCACACTTAAATATCTACGGCTCCTCGGACACACCGGTACTTTACTTCACGCTCAGAGACTTTACACCCTGAGCCGATCCTATTCTAACCCTAACGCTACTCTACACCAGGAAAAGGTATCACATTTCTAGATACTCAGAATGTCTCCCCGTTCTTCTCCCTCCCTGCTTACCAGCAAAAAGCCCTCGGGCATAACAAAGCGCAAATCAAAAGGGAACAAAAAGAACGACGTCTCCGCTTCACTTCCCTTCGCGATGCTCTCGGTGGCAACAGCCAATGATGCCAGTGGGCTTAACTCTAAAGAGGCTGAACCCCCAGTGCCAGGACCAGACACCAAGCAACTCGTAACTGAAACCGAACTTGCTGGTACGCCCGCTTCTCCCACAAGTGAATCCGGTTCCAGCCCCCATGTCAGCCCCATTTCCGGTTACTACTCCGACGAAGAAGATTATGACATGCGAGCCTCCGAGCAGCTTGTACAGTACAGATTTGGGATCTTCAATATGAATCTATGTCCGTATCCCAATCTCACCGGGGTACCTTTCTACAATTACGTAATCAGCACGCTCGTTATGTCGGCATTGCCATATGTAAACCCGTTCGTGGCTGAGAATCGTCAGCGGTACGATAGGTACTTTTCGAAGTTCGCAATTTGGGCGCGAGATACTTATGAGGGGTTTTCTGAGCAGGAGCCAGAATGGAGCGAGTGTCGATAAGGGCGATCATGATAGCGATGTTTTATGTTTTATGTTTTACGAAGATTAGATTATAAGTTATGATCCGAATTTATTAGTATTGTTTTGCGCGCATTATCTAGATCTTCCCAGCTCTAGTCTAATGTCTCTTGTTGCTTTGATAAGGCCGTAATATGAAGAAACTCATTACATAAGTGATATGAATTAGTAGAACATAGTCCCACTTCGAGCAATCAACGCGTACTGTTTTTGTCTACGCTGTGACTGTTAAGTACGTCATCGATCGTGGGCATGAGACGTCTCATGCAGTTTATCATATTGGTGATTACTAACAGTTATTAATTATAGTATGTCATCATATAAAGCATAGTCATGAAGAATTTCTTACCAGAGCTCGTTACTTGATGTAAGTTGAAGGCACAATGTGAAGAATGGCGCGCTTAAGATGTAAACCCCTGGAAATTGAATGAGAGAAGAGGGGGATGAAAAAGAGAAAAAAAGCTGTTTAGCTACATACTAATTGGGAGCTGGCATACTTCTCATAGTGAAACTGCTCTTATCACGAAACTCAGCCGACGAGGATCTCTCACAGGCTCTGTATAGTAACCCCTTTCTCAGCGACGGTTACGACGTTAAAGTCTCTCAACCTATAGCTTTCATCTACGCCTCTACCTACACCAAGAAGCCCCTTAATACTCATATATAGCAGCCCATCTTACATACAATTTCTCAACTCTGACTAAGACCCTCGCACTGTCCAGTACACCAATTTCATCCAACACACCCAGATTTGTCTCAAAGTTCACTATCGCTAGTCCCATCAGCAATCATCTTGCTCAGCGGCCCCTTCTTCAACATGATACTCATAATCTCATAGAGCGCATCGGCGGCCGCCATCGTAGTATGCTCGGCGTTCGTGTCGTAGGCAGGCTAACGAATCAATCAGTGATCACTCAACATAATCGACCCTCAAACCAAAAGATTTTCAAAAAAGCAACAATAAAAAATAGCCGTGAACTTACAGCAACCTCGACTACATCAGCCGCGATGATATTAAGATCCTCAAGACCCCTAAGAATAGTCCTCAGCTCGCGCGTGCTCCACCCACCCGTCTCCGGGGTGCCGGTGGCCGGCGCAAACGCAGGGTCGAGGGTATCGATGTCCAGGGAGAGATAAACGGGCTTTTCCGTACCAACGCGGTCGACGATTCGCTTGATGATGCCCTGGGCGCCGATGGTGTCGATCTCGCGCGCTTCGACGATCTCGAAGCCGCAGTACCCGTCGTTCTCGTAGTCGCTGGGCCCGCTGAGCGTGGTGCGGATGCCGGCGTGGATGTTGGTGTCGTTGGCGAGCAGGCCCTCCTGCGCCGCGTGGTAGAAGTACGTGCCGTGGTTTATGCTTGCTACTTCTGAGGGGGAGCCGCCGAAGACTTTGGGGCGCCCTGATTGGGATATCGTTAGTTTCCTGAGGGTTTGAGAAGGTAGAAGAAGCACTTGCAAGTGTCGAGATGGCTGTCGAAATGGATGACGGACACGGGACCGTAGGCGCGGTTGATGGATCTGAGCAGCGGCAGAGTGATTGTATGGTCGCCTCCGAGAGTGATGACTCTTGGGAGCGTCTTGCCTTTCTTTGCGGGACCTGGTTTCCTCGCGTCCGTCTTTGGAGCTCGTGATAGGATGCTGTAGTGGCCTTCTTCGATCTGTTTCAGAGCCCACGTATTATCGTATCTGATATTTGAAAATTAGCTAACTTCTGGGTGTTGAAAGTAGAGATGATGTTGAGATCTCACGATGTAACGGGTATGTCTCCGCAATCGAGAACCGTGGCCCACGAGTCAAAGGGGTTCGTCTTCAGGGGCACGTTATAACCACCGCTGTATTGCTGTTAGATTTTGATCCATGCATGTACATACATCTAAGGCAAGAACAGCATACTAGAGATTTAGTCGTCGGGACCCCTGCCGGATTCCCGAAGGTCCAAAACGAGCTCCGGGACGGTAAGATGTTCCCGTGTCGAAAGGAGCGCCTACGCACAGTCAATGGATGCCGACCGTGGCTCGTATCCGGAAGCGGAGTTGACGAACCGATAAAAGCAAGATCGTATGACACATCATTCGAGCTCAGACACGGGAAGAAGGGGAGTCGCCCAAACGTAGATATACCGCTGAAAACCGAATCCGCCTGCTTCCCACCGTCTCCCGGTAAGGTATTGTACCATAAAGACTGATGAGGACCCGACGACGAATCCTGATCGTTTTCGAAAAGGTGACCAGTTACGCTGGCCACAATGCCGAAGAGAGCCAATGTCGTCCGCACCATGTTGAAACCTCACGTCGAATACGGTTTATATCCTGTGTAAATTTCAATGGCAAGTGAATAAGAACGAGTTCATTGATTTCTGTTGCTTTATATACCTATTTTTTTATTTCCTATTTCTCGTATACCCAGCCGTCCGATGCTATCTAGCAGTCTGATCCCCTCATTCTCAATCGTGATATGTCAATCACCGGTAAGAGCCGCAGACAACAATTGCCTATCGCTGACCGCTCCGGTCTGATTGTCCACTCATAGCCAGGTATGTTAGTCAATATGCAGTCAAATGGAAGTCCGTGGTCAGATCTATATCTCGAGTTCGTCCTGTATTGATAAAGACTTATCAGAGCTCACAGCGATGACATCGTAAATCTACCTGCTGCGGGGCTCGAGATAAAGCTTGAGAGCTGCGCTTGTCTCTAAAACGTTGGACCTCGAAAACGCCCACTGATTGGACCGCATTACGCGATGTTATTGGTGAATGGCAAACAATGAATAACAAAGCCTAGATTCAATCAACAATAAATATTGGTGTTCATGCAGGATGGACAAGCATCGTCGTCATCCTCGGCCTCGGCATACCGCAATCTCACAATCTCCTCGACGAAGTTGCCAAGTCGGAGAAAAGATGGGCATTGATTAAAATGTAAGCACTCTATCTGGCTATTAGAGTGAGAAGGAAACGGTAGAACGATCATGTGACGCGTGACTTGGACGACTATCAACAATATGGCTCGGCTGTAAAATGAATCCAGAGGAAGCCTCCGCGTCTACCTAGTGTATCCTGGACCAGAAGGAGTGTAAGCATATAAGGGGGGGTGGCACGTCAATCCCGGTACGACTGAGTTGGAGATGTGTCATTTAATAATTGACGCCTGGAGTAAGAACAAACATGGTCAAGCATCAAGCGAACGTAACGAATGCACAAGCAGGGAATGTGCATGTTGGGTGACCACAAAGCAACTTGAGTTCTGGCGGAATTTAGAAATTAAATAGGTACATGCGAGACGTCTAGACCAAGTTACTGTAGGCACCGGTAGTTGTGAGAACCAAGGCAGGCATCAATTTAGGTATACTTGTTTCGGATAATCATGAGAATTCAAGAGGCGTGTGTGCGTGCGTCTTGATCATGCGACTTTGAGTATAGAGTTATATATAAGTCTACGGGGAGTCGAATAAGATAGGAAGAGTTAACACTGCACAGGTGGGTGGAAGAATGAATGGGCGTGTCCTACTTAGTAGACAGATACCTACAGAGTTAGGTACTTGGTAGGGTTGTAGGGGTGGAGTAGTGGGGGTTCTCCGCTAAAGATAATCTGGTCAGAGAAGTCCGATCTGATTGGACAGTCCCAAGTCCATCTTACTGTATACGGTAATATTCTCTTGGCCCTGGACCACACTGTACTACTGTAAGTATGCCCGCCTGTCTTATTCTGCTCCGGTTTCACTGTTTCGCTGTTTCACCAGCGGGTTCCCGGCATTCGGGAGGCGAGACTCGTTTGGAGGCGTCTTTGAAACAAACCATTAGGCATACCCCGGGCCTTCGAGTCTGCGTAGTTTGGGGAAATGTGACAGGCCTGACTGGGGAGCCCTTGTTTGCGCACCGCCTCTTCTGAAGAGCCGGACGCCAAAGACGGGCATGGGCGGCGGGTCGCCGGGGAGCACGTCGAGCACATGGAGCAAGCACATGCTCAATACGTACAGCATGGAAAACAGGACTCGACACCACCCAGTCATGCGCATGTTGCGGGTGGTGGTGCTGGGGAGCGCCGGCGCTGATTGGCCCACGCCGTGCTGCACGTCGTGCAATGAGGGGGGCCCCAAAGGTGGAATGAACTTCGAGCCTTGTGCAGTTGGAGACGCTGATTTGTCCTGCTGACTGCGACGGCTGCATTGGTTGCAGTGGTCCTCCGGCAGCACGACTTGATGCATCTTCCTATAGGCACTATGCTGGCTGCTGAATGCCTCTTCCAGCGATACAACGTAGCGGCTTTCCGGCTTGGTATCGTCTCGGCCGCTTTCGCGGATACAAATGGAACAGCCCGTGTCTGTCGTGTAGCGTTGCGCGTCTCTCGCTCGACAACCGAGCAAATCCCGACTTACCTCGATGCAGCAAACCTGGGCCTCTGCATAGTCACAGTTGGCAGAAGAAAGCAAGAGATGCAAGAGAGAGGAGAGTGCCCGCCGATTTGTGCGAACATCCAAGAGAGAGAAAGGGAGGCCATGTAAGTAGGGTCTGCATGCGCTAGACTGACACATCTCGAACTCCCCCTTCGCAAGTACCTAGCCATTATCATGATTCCCTAGCATTAATGAATGGTAATGCTTGTTGCCGCATCCATACGACACATTCAACTTTTGCCGGTCTTTGCGTGTAAACTGCACTGGCACGTCCCAAACAAGACTGTTCCCGCGACCAATGGTGATACTCATTCTGCAGCCCAGATGGGTGCGGTTTGAGTAATATTGGAGACACCCCTTCAGCTTTCTTTTCGTTGGTAATTCATGACATGTCAAAACAGCGGGACAACGAACTCGAAGAACAATAATGGATGAAGACACCAAGTCATTGTCGAGGACAGGAGGAATCACAGACACAAGAAAGACGAAAAGAAAAGGAACGCTGAAAGAAAAAGAATAGATACCTATCGGTATATCAGCGAAATGCATGCCGAGAAAAAGCCATTGAGCCGATGAACGGCGATGTGTGTGAATGCTGCTACCCACCCTGGCAGATGTCTACTATTCCAAGGTAGTAGTGACAAGGTTGTACCTGTTGGTGGAATGGTGGAATGGTGGAATGTGGTGGTTGGTAAGTGACTACATACCTACCTCTGTAGAGCAGTATTTACGTAGTCCACAGCATGCTGGGAATTAACCTGCCACAATCTAGCGCATTAGGAGTTAGCAGTGCACTGTAGTCTACCTATTGGGTAGGTAGGTACTCATCTAGACCATGATACGACCTAACCACATGCACGTCTCAATCCCAAAAAGGATCCATTAATAGCGCGGCGGGGCCCACTCTGACCAGGGCGGGAAGAGTCAAGCAGCCATTATCAGCATCATGGGCACTGACGTTGCCTGCTCCTTCTTGTTCTCCCAGCCCACCAGCCCACCAGCCTACTGGGCAGGTAACCCACCCGCCTTCCCACAGCTGCCTGGGTACATTTAGCGAGAACAGAGTGTAGTAGTGTAGAGAAGTACCTAAATAGTCTAAGTGCAGATGCAGAGACTTGTAGCCCCATCCGGCCCAGGTCAACCACCAGCCCGCTCGCCCACTCACCTGTCTCCTTGCACACTATATCCATCCTCGTCCAAGCTGATACCGGGAGACCTGTGAAAAGAAGCCACAATCCCGTCATCTCAACACACCTAATCCTGCCACATATTTTTTTTTCTCCCGCAGGTACACCTCACCTCACTTCGCTGCCTGGGTCAGTGTTACGTGTTTCCATATCGCGCTCTTTGGACGCTCCGTCTTGCTTAGCTTTGCCCTTTTGCGACAAATCCGCTCGACACGACGACCCGACGACCTCATAGGCGCATTATACCGGAGAACAACCCTGCACCGCCGTACACCCTCCGCGAGTCCGACGTCCGACGGGAAGGACCGTTCCATCCACAGCACTGGCTAGGATAATGCGCTTCGCGCCATGTGTTGCTGGTTTGTGAGCACCTCGTCTATCTACGACGTGGGTTTCGTGTCAATTTAGGATCGGTCCCTGTTCGCTGTCGACTATCTGCCACCTTTACCTTTGACTGGCATTTTGCAGAGTAGCGTGCCTTCAGCTTGGGGGAGACAACCAAGTCGCACACCCTTTTTAGCTCGTCCTGCCTGGTTTGATATCGCTCTATGCGGAACGTCATTGTCTGCACTCTT
This sequence comes from Xylaria arbuscula, assembly GCA_022385695.1. Classification (NCBI taxonomy): domain Eukaryota; kingdom Fungi; phylum Ascomycota; class Sordariomycetes; order Xylariales; family Xylariaceae; genus Xylaria; species Xylaria arbuscula. The sequence continues at coordinate 103,973 of MU279397.1, forward strand.
ATAGGTCAATACCCACAGCCCCGAATATGGACTCGTGCGACTCGCTTTAGGCTGGTTATTTATTGGGAAGACGGTATACGTACTTGAGAGATGTTGGCGGCCTCTGAGACCGTTGCACCTCCTGCGACGACGACCTCTCTCTATTTTGACCCTCCATCCGAGCACCGGCCCCTTACTAAGCCGAACCAACGATCATTCAAGAAACACAAGGTGCTTCCCCGCCCTAGAGCCGACAGATTTGCGCCCCATGTCGCAAATGGGAGCCCACCTCCTTCTCACCGCCTGTCGAATGGTTATATAGAAACTTCAAGTCCAAAGAATGAGCCCGTCACTCCGCCGAGACCCACGCAGGATTTCACGGATACTCGAGCTATCGGCCCAGATCTACCGCCCACGCCACCTGCTCATTCGAGAACCTCTTCGGGTAGCCAGCCAACCCTAACTCCAAGCTCTCCGCCTGTCGAAATTTCAACGCTGAGTCAGGTACCTCCGGGTTTTGTGACGCCTAGTCCGGGCACGCCAACTCTCCAGAGGAGCCCCCCTACCCCTGACGTGACCCCTCCGCAGACTGGGCGTCGTCCCAAGGCTTTTCGTCCTGTTCTTTCAGATCGTCTACCTTCAAAGGCAACGGTTGACTCACGCACTGAGTCTTTTAAAACAGCAAGGGAAAGCCCCAGTCCGTCTGAAGAGGATAAAACCACACCTAGGCCACGTATATCTTCTGCCAGGACGTCGCAAAGCGTAGTGGGGCGACAGGTTGAGTCAAATTCGAGAAAACCGCAGGATACGGGTCTAGGTTTGATGCTTGATGTCGATGATAATCTCACGCCAAGGACGAAGCAAGAGTTTTCTGCTTTTGATGGAGAATGGGTGCCGAATAGCGAGGTTGAGCAAGAATGGGACGATAACCTTAGTAGGAATGTGATAGTCCGAAAGCGCCAAGGATACCCAGACCAAAATGGGCGGGCCGAAGTGGTCGAGGACGTAACCGTTGCGCCAACTAACGCAACAAAAGCTTTACGATCTATGCCCCTGCACGAGCGCGTACAATTCGCGCCCACGCAGCAACATTTACCTCTGGAATTTGCGAGTAGGAGAAAGTCACGTGGGACAGTATCGACGTCGGAATCGTCGTTGAGCACTGACCCCAGACGTTCTTCTGGAATGTCGTCCAAGTCTACTGTCTCCACGGTCGTTGAGGCCATTCTGGTCGATGTGTCACCACAAAGGCAGAAAACATTGCGACATGTCAGAAAGCAGACGGCGTTGAGAGATTCTGGTTCAGAGTTCTCCCCACCTAGCTCTACTTCGACTTCAGTTCGTCAGCTGGAAAATAGTAGGCGACCTAGAGCCCCAGGCAAAATCCCTGCATCTCGGACTGATAGCATGGCATCTACGGGTACAACAAATTCTATTGCTAGCAAAAAGGTTAGACGTGAAGTCTGGAAAAACGGAGGCATTCCAGTTGTTGTCATTCCTGATCGGAGGGACTCTCTCAAGAACAGGTCCACTAGACCGCCTTCATTGAGGTCGACAAACAGCCATCATTCGCAAAGAAGCAACAGTGTGCCACGATCGAATTTCATTGGGGGGGGAGAGTTATCCACGTCCTTGGATAATCCTCGCCGGAGGGGGAGGTCTGTGTCAGTAACGTATGGATCATTTCCGAATGACCAGCTGACCATGGATTACCCCCCTATCGTACCGAGGAGGACATCATCCCTATCTGCCCCTACTAGCCGAAATACGTCGCGCGCTGGTTCACGAGCCGGGTCTCTGACTGCTGAGAGCTTGAAGGCGCACAACGCCCTGATTGAAGAGAAATTGATTCAGCTACCACAAGTTATGGTGGAACCTGCGCCTCACACCGAGAATACGAACAGCCGATCGGATCAGAGACCGTCATTCCCTGCTCCCTCCGTTGAGTCGCACAAGAACGAAGCCCCCAATCAAAAATCGCTGGTTGATCACAACGGTGACCCATTCTTCGGCAAACGGCTCACAGCGTACAACACGCCCTTCTCCCAGGCATCTGTCGAAACAAACGGGACGCATTCAGCTGCTGACATCGCAGAGGCAATGGCGGTGAACATCTATCCCCACCAGAATAAATCTGTTTTGATGGTTCATCATATGTCGAAATCTTTGAACAGCACATACGATAAACAACTAGACAGCTCTTCGAGGAGAGAAACGTCAGCGAGTGGGATTTCAGGTAATCCAGTGATCACGACTAGTGGACCTGATGGTGGACCTGTGACACCTCCCCAACCTCAATTTTCAATGGATGATGTCGATTCTCCTCTCAGAAATCCACGTGCTCCTCCAGAGCCGCCGGCGATCAAGTTCATACCAGCTACGCCATCCGGCCTGACGCCTGCAGCAGAAAAGGAGAAGATGCTGGGAAACTTCTTTGAGGAAACTCAGAAACGACCAACACTGGTTCGCCGGGCCTTCAGTCTTCGCAAACCCTCAGACCATGCCGTTCCCCGCAGACCCAGCCTGCTCTCACGCACTCTATCCCTATCAAAAACAGCCCGCAAAGCTACAGCGGAAAACCGGGATCTAGAAAACAAGAAAGCGACTCTGCATCAATATCCAACCGTTGACGATCCACCACCGGACGAATCTAAGCTACATCCTTTCTGGCGTCCTGCTGACGATTACGATATTGATTTCGATGACTTCGTGTATGACGTAACGGAAGAAGGTCACCGGGGTGATCGCTATTCTTCGTTCGACTCTCAACCAGCGCCACTGAGAAGAAGCTTAAGTGAGCGGGTGCGACGCACTTTTGCAATTCTGCCTCTCGATGATGATGACCATGACATTACAACCGATCGTCGCAGTCCAGAGCGTCGCACGATCAAGCGTACACCTAGCGGTAACTTGCGTGTGATGCCGCATCGCGGCAGTCTCGGTAGTATTCGCTGGAGCGGGCTGTATACACGAGAGAGAAACGATGAACGGCCGTCCACTGCGCCTGAAGATTTCAATCGACGCCTTTGGGGTGTAGAAAAACGGGTTGATAACCGTGGTCGACGTCTCTTTCCCGGCTGGCAAGAGAAGCTAGAGCAATACAAACCCCAGAACCTGCAACGCCGCTTGAGTGAACATCGACGCCAGAAGCGAACGGAAGCCCTCCGGCAGAAGATCAGTGGGCCACGTGAGGTCAGAGATGGCGTAGGAGAGGTGATCAAACGGAGGAGCTACGGCGGTCCTTCGTACCAAGCAGCTCTCAGACCCATGCGCGCAACACTGGATATTCACGACCATATGATCGGAACACCTAGAGCTCGCCGTCCACTCATCTTGCCTGTATAAATGGCTGAAGCACGATAGCGCTATCACTCTCACATATCGAGTTCTGACTATGGATAGGAGAACCTTGCCCCTGATTTACAGTTTTTTTACCTTTTGACGACGCACACGAGCCATGAGATTAGTTAGAATACACACCACACAACCCCCACACCCTAAATAGCCCATTGCACATTATGACACTTTTTACCATGACGCGTATGAATATTATCTGCCGCCTATGATCGCCAGGAGGCGGGGTTTAGCGTGATTCCTTTATTATTGCATTTACTTCCCCGGACAGTTGGGAATGAACCAGGGGAAGGAGGGGAAGAAAAATAACAAGATCCGCATGGTTTGGGGTTGGAAAGGAAAGATTTCATGTTTTCTAGTGTTCCTGTCCTTTTTTCCCCCTCTACTTGTCACAAACGGAAATCTAAATAGTCTGGGTCATACAGCACAGGTCTTTTCTGTTGGTTGACTTGTTTTTGTTCTTACGTATCTATCTATCTATCTAGTTTATTGATCTGGATCTGGTATCCTTTTCCCACACGTCATGTTCAACTGACTCTGGAAATTCTGTGTTTCGGGCGTATTTCTGTCTTGCTGTTGCTGTTTAATCAAATTTTGATGATAGAAAAAAATGAACGAATAAATTATAGAGTTAGATAGCGAGGAAAGGGGAGGAGAAGAATTGGGATAATCGCTACGTGCACTATAGGAAATGATAGAGACAGAGAAGAAAATAGCGAAAAAAATAAGCATAAACTAGAAAGATAAAAACAGGACTGCGAGCTGGGCTTCACATTCTCTACTCATCTCATGTACTGAACTACCTACTACCGAGTCTTTCCGTATTTCTGTCCAAGTAGGCTAGAGACATTTCCAATATAAGCCAACTACTGATTGCCATGAAAGAAAAACGGGACACGAAATAAGATCTACTTTTTCCATCTGATACAATTGCCTACTCTCTTGTGTCACGACCTAATTCACTTCACGTGCTGAGTTATATGCGAGGAAGAACACAATACAGTATATTATGGTATGTGTCCAGCTGGTTAGAATTGACAAGCAACGCTATGCTTTACAATACATAGTCTACAGCGATGATACAATGCCCGACCTCCCTCCGTACGGCGTCCGTGATTCGACACGAACGCGAAATATATAGAAAGCAAACACACACTCCTCCCGTATGACCCGTATCTCGCCTAAACGCCATGCTTTTCAATCGATGATGTACAGATAGTAAATGCATCCTCGCCTTTTCAATGGACGTTGATTCACCCTAGCTTCGTGACCTAATCAAGCTGTCCGTTCCCACCGTCCTTTTTTCGCTTTGACCAATGCGCTTGAATCCCGGACCGAGTAACTTATACATAGGGCATAGCGTACCACTATTCATATATCCGACATACCTCTACCTTGCCGCTGCCCATCGGGGAGCTCCAACGGGACCATTGATTGTTATCAGTTTTCGTGCAACGAGAGAAGAGGCGCTGGGTCCTCCACATTTACACTATATTCCCCGAGAAGCTCGGGCGCAATATAGTTTTAAGTACGATGCTCATATGGACTTATATATGGACGCCAGCGGTATTTCCGCACTGGTTGGCGACTTCTCTGATGGGGTGTGTTTCCAGACACAAGTTTTGTAGATGTTAAAGAAGGTAGTGATTGCCCGTCTTCATCGTCTTCAGATACAGGTGATGAAACCTCTATATATGGATGAGGCTGCAGAGTGGGTAGTGGAGGCCAGATAATTGCTTGAGAGGGCTTGTCTTCAGATACATTAGACGGTGTAGCTGATGGGGAACCTGGAGTGTGTAGTGGAGGCAGGACAATTGCTTGAGAGGGCTTGTCTTTAGATACAGATCTTTTAGACGGTGTAATTGATGGGGAACCTGGAGTGAGTAGTAGAGGCAGGGCAGTTGCTTGACAGGGCTGATCCTCCAATTCAAATGTTATAGTCTGTAAACGTTGTCGGAGACGTTTTCGGAGCCGTTCTGGGAGCCGTTCTAGGAGACGATTTGAGAGACGTTTTCGGAGACGTTTTCGGAGATCGTGGTGTATTGGACGCCAAGCAGTTGCTTGATGAGGCTCGTTCGCGGGTCGTTTCCGGTCATTGCTACAAGTACGGTCCTAGCGTCCGGGATGACTCTGCTGGCCTGGGGGACCGCCAGCCGGGGGAGGGAAGCCCGGAGCTCCAGACGACGAGGGCCCGCCGGGAAATCCTTGAGCACCTGGTGGCGGCATTCCAGGGAACGGTGGGAATGGGAGACCGCCTGGCGGGGCGAACGGCAAGGCACCTGGTGGCGGCATAGGCATACCACCGGGGCCAGGGGGGAACGGTGGGAGACCGCCGCGACCGGCACCTGCTTGACCTGGTGGTGCTGCGAGGACAAAGGGTCAAAATTCACGTTCTGAGACTAAGAACGATGGTGTACTTACGAAGCATACCGCCGGGAAAAGCACCGCCGGGAGGCAGCATCGGAGGGGCGCCAGGCATTCCAGGGAAGGGCGGAGGAGGCATGCCGCCGGGGAAGTTGAAGGGGGGCGGGAAGGCGCCGGGAGGAGCGCCAGCACCGTGAGCGCCGGGCTGGTTCTGGGGCAGCATAGGGTTCGCGTGGGCCTGGCCCTCGGCGGCGTAGGACGACGTGATGCTGTCTATAACAGACTGGGCCTTCTCGTGGCCAATCTGCTGGTAGTAGTCGACAACATTACGCAGGTGGTTTCGGCCGCTGTTATGAGCCTTGCGCACACTCATCGAGTCGTGCGTCAGGTACACGTCGCAGTAGTCGCAGAAAACTGGTTGGGGGGCGATGTGATGTTAGCTCGGCACGGTCTTAATGATTCAAGATGTAACGGCGATATTGTGGTTACGTAGAATGGCGTGTAGATAGGGAATGAAAACGGAAAATAGGAATAAACACCACTCTTGGCGACTTACATTTCGGCATTTTGGCTCAGCAATCGGTTCTGTATGTGAGTGGCAACCCAATTCGACGCGATGGTGTGGAAGGCTATGATGGATGTTTTTGTCAGGAAGAAGCTGTCATGGGCTGGAGGCTGGATGCAAAGATGCGCCTCAAGGTCCCGACGCAAGGGGAAAGCTTGCCCCAGAAAGAAGGGCAAAGGGCGTATGTGATTGGTCGCATAGGCTGTCTAGGTGCATGCTACGGGACCTTATAAGTTTGTGACTTAGTGCCTTTCTTAGGGAAGCCGCCCCACCTAGATTAGCACAACGCGATTGGCTAGGCACTTGAACACGTTGAATACTGCCAATCGATAGGTCCTGAGGGTAGGTATGAGATGGTGCTGTAGATGGTCCAGTATCCAGACTGACCTCCTACAATTCTATCAGCACAACCCCTTCAGTACCCGGCTCTCCAGACCTTCAACAATATCTTCGTACCCACGGTGACTCAGCACTCACCATGGCTTTGCCGCGAGCACTGCTGCAGTACATCTGCGGCATCGTGCTCCTGGTCGCATCCGTCAATGCCCTGAAGTTCGACCTCGCAGCAGTACCCCAACGCGACGGCAGAAAGGAGCGATGCATACGGAATTTCGTCGCAAAGGACACCCTAGTCGTGGTCACGGCAATCATCAGCGGATCGAAGGGAGACGGCCAGATTGTTAACATGCACGTACGTATATGACATGTCTGTCGGGCTTTGGGGGATTTTGGATCTAAACCCGTCTTGCAGATCAGAGATACCGTCGGGAACGAATACGGCCGCCCAAGAGATGTCGCTGGCGAGCAACGAACCGTCTTCACGTCGCATGCTGATGCCGCCTTCGACGTGTGCTTCGAGAACACACTGCAAGGAGGTAAGTCGTCGATCGAGGGAGGCGTCGCAGCCAAGAAACATGCGACTCTGACAGACTCTGAAAACAGGACGAAACAATAACCCCGTTCGCCATGTTGAGCTGGACATCGACATCGGCGCCGACGCCAAGGACTGGTCTGCCATCCAGGCCACCGAGAAACTGCGACCCGTCGAGGCAGACCTGCGCCGTTACGAAGAGATGATTCAGGAGGTCGTGACCGAGATGGACTACCTGCGCGCTCGAGAGCAGAAGCTGCGAGACACCAACGAGAGCACCAACACCCGCGTTAAATGGTTCGGCATCGGCACCACCACGCTCCTGATTGCGCTCTGGGGCTGGCAGATCATGTACCTGCGGGCCTACTTCCGATCGAAGCACTTGATTTAAGGAGGCACACGACACCTACAGCTTTCATATCGCCCATGAATGTGATAGAGTCACTAAGAATGTTTTCTTCAACCGGACCTTTGGGGACTCGGATCAGGTGGAATACGGACATATCACGTTTCTCAGGAATGGTAAATTAGAAGCTCAACCAGCGACGGGCCACGGCTTGAAGATAAGAGGAATTACATCAATGTGTGAGAGCTAGAAGCATCATGCTTGTAAATATAGTATGTACGGTCGGTCGTCAGAGGCGATATAAGGGGGTGTTCAGGGATGAAAAATGGGCATGAATGAATCTTTTGGGTACTTGTTCACATACATGCGATATGTGGACGTGGTGATGTTGCGATGCACCGGCTGTTGAGATGACAGGTTTCCAAGCAACTACAATAAACTTGCAAGACAACCATATGAATAATCATACATGTCGGAATATGGCAGAACTGTCAAATATACACAAGACTCGAAATAATACAAGACGCAACTGTCCTCAATGGGTCGGAGCAATACGGAGTCTGAAGCCGGCGTCTGGACCGGATCACTTCGGCGCCCGGAACTCGTCGGCAACCCACCATCAAAACTGGGGTGGCGTTCGATTCATCTAGAGCTTCCAGTCCCATTCTTTTCTCAATTCTTACGTCAACAATTAGTGTCCCACCAGTCATTTGATTGTCTGTCGTCTAGCTCACTCTCCCAAGCCGACTGGCCATTTGTAATACCTCCTCAAACTCGATGATTAGCGATACCACGCGGAAATAACAATCAATACAACAGCCAAAGAAAAAGAATCAGGAAAGGAAGACAGCCATGGCATCTCTCCCACGAACCCTCCTCCGTCCCGCGCGCCACGGACTCGTCCGCTCCACCGTCGGTGCTACCCCTCGAATTCGAGTCCTAGGCAGCATGGCCCGCGGAATGGCGACGGTGGGCAACGTGCCGATGGAGCCGAACAAGCAGCGGCCGCGCGAGATGGCTGTAGGCGAGCTCGAGGGCGCAACCTTCACGATCGAGCCATTGCGGCGCGTAGGCGAGGACGAGAAGACGATGCGCGCGCGACTCGTTTGTATGTTTCAATCATTCCAAGCTATTTCCCTCTTTCTTCCTTACTTCGCTATATAAGTCATCAGCTAGCTAATACAGCCGATAAATGTACAGACCAATCCCGCAAGCGTGGCATCCTGGAAACAGACCTCCTCCTCTCGACCTTCGCAGACGAGTACCTGCCGACAATGTCAGTGGAGCAGATGAGCGAATACGACCTCTTCCTTGACGAGAACGACTGGGACATATACTACTGGGCGACGCAGGAGGAGCCTTCTTCCTTCACCAACCCATCCTCTTCAAAATCAGATACTACATCCACCCCCACCCCAACAATAACAGAAGACACAAGCGCAGCAAACTACGGCAGCGCCCCCGAAACAGCAACAGCAGAATCCTCCAGCAGTCCCTCGACGACAGGGACAGGGACGGGCGGGTATCCGCTGACAGGCGAACATAATGATACCAAAGCCGATGCGAACACACCCTCCACACCTTCATCTTCGTCTTCAGCGCCACCGCCCCCGCCATCCCCTTACAAGGGTGAGTGGGCACAGACAGTCGGCACGTTCAAGCCCGCATACCGGCCCGTTCCGGCACGGTGGAAGGACAGCACCGTGCTGAAGCTAGTGAGAGAGCATGTGCGTGCGCGGTCGGGTGAGAAAGGGGGGATGGCGTTTATGCCTGCTCTGCGATCTTAAAACTTTGATGATAAGAAAGGAGCGAGAGAGGGAAGGAAGGGAGGGGAGAAAGGGGGCTGGGAGATGGCGATGAGGGCGGGTTGGTGGTAGTGTATGAAGTACATGATTTGAGATTTGTCACCAAGGTGCATTTGTACATGTATAGGTTTTGTCGTTGTTGTAAGCTTTTCGAATAGGGCGTCATAGGCGAATTACATCCGCATACGACGTGTACATACATATACACACATCCAAATACTCATACACATATGTACTCACTCTCTCACCCGTATACACACTCTCATATACCAGCATACACACTCAACACACTCACTCACTCACTCACATGCTCATATATACAGAAAGAGATGAGAATAAAAGCTTAAATTCCCATGGCTCTACTACCATCCATCCATCTACTCTCCATCTACACCCTACTCATCACCTGCTCATCGTCTCAGCAAATTGTTTCATGTAAAGGTAAAAAAAGAACTTGAACCAGAAAAAAGATAAAAGGCCGAATTTGCACCTGTCTAGGCTATCTTTCTACTTTCATATCCCAAGTCGTGATCTCATTCGCCATTGCCATTGCCATTTGATCAAGGAATGAACTGATGATTATCCCTCTGACTCCCATTTCATTCTTAAAAGACAGAAGCCGCCCACCACCTGTCCCCGCCACAAAGCCCTTTCCTTTCCTCGAGGCATTGATTCGAATCAAACGAAAAAGTGAAGTGGTATCTTCCGGAATTTCCCCGCCAATGCTGCATGTGAACGTGAAAAAGCCCCTCGTACGCCGTGACAAACAAAAAGACGAAATGCTGCTGCCATATATACAGTTTTTCCTTTGTAGCCTCAGCTCATCCACCGCCGCCATCAGGTAATATGTTGCTCAGACCCCGAAGAACTTCCATGATCGGCATATCTTTCGTGCCCGCGCGAGTCTTTTCTCGTTCTTCGCGCTCTTTTAACCTGGTGGCAGTAAGGCCGAGCACCTTATCCGCTTGCCGACCAGCCGTTACCATGCGTTGCTCGATTTTGTGCACGCTGTCTACTAGCCGGTCGATTTTGAACTCTAGGGAATTCTGTATATCCCGCAATCGACTTTGCGTTGGCGGTATTAATGATTTCATTGCTGTGGCTGAGGGGCCACCAAGCGCGGCTAGAATCTGCGCTTCATCCGGGTCAAGTAAAGAAGCATCCGGAAGGCTCTCCCCAGTAATCGGCTCGGAAGAATTGAAGAGTGGTGGCATTTCAGGCGGTTGCTGTTTAAGAGATTGCCATTTTTTCTTTTCAGCTTTTAACCTGTCAAGAGGTCAGTAAAACAGTTTGCATGACTAGTGTGACTTGTCTGTTTCGCACCTTTTTATCCTCTCTTCTAAAGTTACAATCTGCTCATCGTGTTCGATGTTTCGCGGATTTGGCTTCACAATCGCAGGTGGCCTAGGTACCTCTGGCACTTCCTCGCGGGCAAACCAATCTGAGAACTCAGACCGTGAGGAGAAGTCTTTTAACAGTTGATCCTGAATCGCTCGGGCTACAGTCGACGTGTTAGCAGTTCCAGCCTCCAGATACATGGTCAGAAGAGTATTCATACCTCCAAGAATCGCATTAGAATTCGATGAGCCAAGCGGCGGCTTTTCTGCTAGTGATCTCTCTCCACACCATGTCAGAAGTTGTTTCATTCGACGAGGCTCTGTCAGGCCATCCGCTTCAATATGTTTATAGAACTCAGATGCATCAACCTCGCGGTGTGGAATTGCGCTGTGACCGCTATTGATCAGAGAACTTGCTCTCCGGCCACGCATGCCCACGCTACTCCTTCTATTTCCCGTCTTCTTTCGCATCTCTTTATTACGATTTATTATCGGAGTATCGCTGAAAGGTAGGGCGATCTTCTTAGCTGCGGAAACCTCCTCTGCTCTGTGTGTCTTGTCGATATCCATAGGGGTTGATACTGTCTCCATCTCAGGCTCTTCCTCAATCTGGCGGGGTTTTGATATATTGCTTGCAGCTTTCGTCTGAGCTTTCGCCGGGGCGGGATCTAGCCTATCTATCGAAGAACGCGTTTTGTGTCGTGTAACCCTCTGTGACGGCGGGGCGTCATCGGAATGCGCTGCTACCTGACTTGACCTCCGTTTCGATGCTCTCGTCGGGACTGGCTTTGGTGCGGGCTTTGGTGTTGGCTTTGGCGGCTCTTCGCGATCATCTTTCTTCTTCGGAGGCCGTCCTCTCCTGGCGGCTGGTTTGGGCGCGGGTGCGGGCGCGGGCGCCAGCTCATCCTCAGGTATAGGCTCGGGTTGCGCCGTCTTGGTGCGCTTCGATGCGCGTGTAAACTGAAAGTCCCCATCCTGCTCATCATATGCTACATGTCGCGCTCTCGTTAGTGGCCCGGTTCGCATATGTCTTGCAGCTTTCGCAGACGTGGACGACCTACAAGCAATCCGTTCGCTCCTCCTCCGTTTGGGCTGATTGCTCATGCTAAGAATCTGCAGCGGCTGGCGTGTTTGCACAAGAGTAGTCATGGACGCGGAATCGGAGTCGGCATCGAAGGCGAGGGCGGCGTTGTGGGTGGGCGGGAGGTGGGAGGTGGGAGGATGTCGCGCGACTCGCGGTAGGCGTGTAATCGATAGCAATGACGGGCTGCAGGGCACGAGCAGGACGGACAGATGGACGGGCACAGAGTCAGTGCTGGCGAGTATCGATATTCAATTGAGCCGGATAGATGTTGGGTGTTGATCGACCGGGCTGCACATTCCAAGGGGGGGGGACTATCGGTGTGTTATCGATTGACTGCTCGTCATACTGGCGTGGGCGGGCTTGGTGGTGAGGCGCGAAAACATTGCCGGGCCTTCCCTTCCCAATGTTTACATGCGTGTCGAGCGCACAGACCAGCCGGCCGCTTCAGACGCCGTAGTCTAGTGGGGCTGGCACCTTCATCACGGCCTCCACTCCACTCAAACAGCAAATGCGGTAGGTACATCGGACCAACGCTAAAAACAACTAACCACAAGTATAAACACTATCAACCCCGGATCGAATAACACTATATGATACCTATGGAAGCATGCAGCCATTTACGTGGTAAATACCTACATCAGGCATCCTTTCCAAAGCAAACACAATTACGATACTATACGCACCTAGATATAGAAACAAAAGAAGACAAATTTGACAAACAATTTACACAGTTCATCTCCTAAGGATTAACAGACGACCAACCGGGAGTTTGAGAAATGTCATGCAAGTCAGGAACAAAAATAAAAGAACAGTTGTACTCGCTATTATAATTCGAAAACCACGTAGTAAGTACTGTGTTGAGAATACTGAGATCAATGCTAGCGTGTGCACATGGCTGGCTAAATACCTATATAATTGGCAGAATCGAGTGACTAGTTGCATCTATAAAAGGTGCGAACGGCTTGTGACACGATTCCTTCATCGCCTCCCAAACGCCTAGATGAGCAAAGCAATCAAGTGTAAGACTCCTCCTTTCCCTCACTCCGTAACGCCGCTTTTATGTGTATACCCGTCCGTGACTTACGTTCAATCAGAAGCAAAAGCATCTCCAACCATCCCGCGTACCGATGCTACCCGTATTAATGGCTAAAAGGTGCCATGTGCAGCCGAAACGCCTCGTCATTCTCATGAGTTGGATGTTGGTACAGACATGAGGACCAACAATGACGAACCAAAGCTATCTCAGCCGCGTCGTCACTCCCCAATGTCGTGAAAAGATTTTACATCCGCATAAGCAAATCGCCCACCGTTCAATCCACGACCGAAATTTTGAGGCCCCTTTTCCCATACATGTTCTCCACTGTGCCATTACATCAATGAAAGGGTTATTTGTCTGCATCAGAAACATCGCCAAGCGCAGCGCGACCATCTGATGAGGAGCGTCGATGTACTCCTTGTCCTGTTATGCCGTTTGGATTGATCTGAAGCATGTACGGTTCCAGAGTCCGTTGCTCGTGAGCTCCATGAAGTGCCTGTTCGCGATCATCCTATGAGAAGCGTCGCTGTACTCCTTGTCCTGCCATGACGGGTTGATTAGGCATGGGAGCTGCCATTCCATACGGGTTAATTTGAGGATTGTACGACTCCATAGCTTGCTGCATGTAGGCTCCATGCAACCCTTGCTGCTGTGTAACTGGGCAATCCTTATGGGCAAGGAGTAGTGTCTTCAAATTGACAACTTCTTCCCTTAGTGCTGAGATTTGAGTTGTGAGCGCATCATTTTCGCTGCTAAACATCTCTACTTTGTTTTGCAGATTCGCCAACCACTGCTTTTTACGTTGCCGACATTTCAAGGCCGCCACTCTGTAGGTACCTCAGTCAGCATCTCTTAAAATTAGGCTAGTGAGCAGTGTTTTGAACGACGACATACCTGTTCCGCTCCAGGAAGTTCTTGCGCTTCTCTTCATCGGTCATCTTAGACTTGCCCTGGCCATCGTTGCCGAGTTTGGAATCATCTTCTTCATCATCAGAAGTCATGTCATCCTCCTGGCTATGGGTAGAAGGGGCTGTTTTGGCCTTCTTGCTAGCCGGTGCTTTAGCAGGTGGGTCTTCTGCCTTCCGGCGTCCGTTAGCAGCACCTGCACGCTTGCCCTTCGCTCTTGTGTTGGGTTTAGCCGGCTCGCTCTCATCTGAAACGTTGCTAATGGCCTCGCTAACTCCGCGGCCATTCGGCTGATGATGCACACCATTACCATTCGTCTGAGGTGAAGTGGTCGTTGGGTTCATAGGAGGTGGTGGAGGTGGAGGATGCGCATGCACTGGCTGATTGCCACCAACTGGATACTGCGTCTGTGGCGGGCCGTTCCTTCCCTGGGCGCCCTGGGCTAGCATGAACAAGCCATTCGCCGCATCATTATCATGAGGGTCAAAAGCCCCTGAAGTAGATTTGGTCTCGGTCTTAGCCGGCACGCCGTTCGTTTGTTGTGGTTGAGACGTGGCTGCAGGAGGGTCTTGGGGTTTGTCGCGGCCTGCCTTGGCTGCTGCAGCGCTCAAGGCAGTTCTGTGAAAGTCCAGCGTACTGGGCGTCGTACCACCGCCGTTAGCCAACTGCGCGAAAATGGCCTGCGAGTTAGGACTCGGCGCTGGAAACATGGAGCCACCACCACCAGGTGTTAACCCTGTCCGGAGCGAGCTCTCATTAGGTGTAAATCCACTACGTAGTGTGTGAGAGGTATCACCGAAATAATCGGTGGCGGGGCCGGAAAGCATTGCTGGACTCAACGGTCCCGTTCTAAGAGACCCGGGTCCCCAGTTGAATGGCGTGTTTCCGTTTCCTGGCAGAAGCGACGACGGCGATGTTAAGGCAGCCAGACTGGGCAACTTCGTTCCGCCGGGGGTCTCAACCGTGCCTCCAGTGCCAAATGATTGTTCGAAAGGGTTCGGTTCGAGGCTCAACTGGCTAGTGAAATAATCACCGCCCTCGCCGGGTTTGGGCGGCGGTGCCAATGGTCTGCCTGGTTCGTTGCTCACGCTGGCCTCGGCCTTAACCTCGGATGTCTTCTTGTCGCCGTTGGTATCTGGACGGGACGACAGCACATGTCAGTGACGAGCGACAATGAATCAATCGGAGCAGGAGGAGCCAAGCGAGCCGTAGATGAATGCAAGAGCGATAAGATTAGAAGCCACGATGCGGCAAACAGCATGATACATGAACACGGTCACGGCACGAAGTGCATGCAGGTTGGTCACAGCAGGACAGACAAAATAAGAGAACTCACCTGGCGATGATGCGTTATCCGAGGGCTTGGGTTCGGCTGGTGCCATGGTGACGACGATGACGAAGTTCGTTTTATGGTTGTATGGATGGGAAAGGGAAATATGATGTAACAACGCTCTGACGCACGGTTTAGGGAGGCAGTCTGCAGAAGAAAAGGCAAACCACCTCTGCTCTGACTCCGGGCAGCGGGCGGCAGACACCAAACACACCAGCAGCGGCGGCGATGACTGTGCACAGCAGGTCGGAGCGTGCAAGCCTCCTGTGGCAAAAAGGCCGGACGAGGATGCTGGCGGTCTTAGTCGAGCGAGAGAGTGCGTATGTGTGAGCGTATCGGTAGCAGGCGGTGCGGTGCGGCGGGCGCAATTGTGTGGTTGCGTGGGCGTCGTGTAGGTGGTTGTTGGGATGAAAGGGTGCTGAGAGAGATTGGTGCGATGAGGTCATGAGGGAAGAAGTGACATAAGAGGTGGTTTTTTAGGGAAAGGCAGGCACAGCAGACGTAGGAGCCCCCCGAATTTTTCAGGACGGGCACTTACTAGGAGTTCCTTAGTGCAGGCCCGACTTCGAGAAGGGTGGGCACCAGCAGGGGCATCTTGGGAGGGCTCGACCAATGGCAGGCCGAGCGAGTCGTGAGCGACGATCGCTAAGTACCAATACAGTGCCATTCCCCTGGCGGGCTAACAGGTAGGTATCTGCTGCGACGATTCTACTGATCAGTGAGCAGTGTGCCGTCAGACGATGCTCTGCTGATAATGCCTTTCTCTACCTAGTACTCTCCAGGTAATATATACACATACAAGTGTGGACTTATTTTTAATTCTTCTCCCTTTCTATATTCCTATGTTTTCTTATTTATAACGAATTACACCGAGTTTTCAAGAATACTGGTTTGACTGCCATACTTAACTACTTATACGTATACTCATGTAGGCAGTAGATATTACCCACGCATCCTCCTCACGTACATAGTGATAGTGGACAGCAGAATTAGGTCCAAATGCACAGAATTAGTGGCCACCTAGTACGATTAGCGGTAAAAAGCACTGTTGCTGAAGGGCAGGCGAAGGCAGGGAGAAAAGCACGTACACAATCGGATGACGCCACTTGTTTTTACCAAGCGGTTTGTTTACAGCAAAGCATTGAAGTCAGAATGCCAGTGCACCAGGAAACCTCCGAAATGAATTTACCTGCAGCGTGGAATAACAATGTTTGCTGTTGTACAGTAAGGCGGTCCTCTTTGCAGTTTACTGAGTACAGTACACTACAAATCACCCCATCACAGAAAGGTGATGATGAGTGTAAGTGGCAGAAGATATGGTCTCCCGTTCGGGCTATTCAGTCGTCGGCTCGTCAACATGGTATCGGCCCATGCACGGCTGCGCTACGCTACTAAGTACCTATGTAGACAATCGAACAGTCTACTATGTAGGTATGCGTCACCAATAATATTCCTTCGCCAACCTACATACAAAACACAACCAAATCACAAACATCCCAACTTCCACAGCTCTGCATAAATAGTAACGTAACAACATAGCTCCAAAACTGTACACTTGACTGTATTGGATAGCTGGCTCGGCTGGTCTCTATCCTTCTACAGTAGTGTACAGTATCAACAACAACGCTCCAGGAAGAGATCGTGATGAAACGACCAGAGGCTGGTTCATTGGACCAATGATGGCAAAGGGAGGATGTTGCGATTGGTCGGGGGGTTCCAAGTGATCGCGATCAAACGGTTCGACGAGCCAAGGAAGACGCTAGCATAAAAGCGGCAGGACAAAAAGCACCAATTGTCCCTCCTATTGGCAGCCGAAGCGTGGCCAATCCGGGTTAGATACGACCAGAGCGGCTTTGATCACTTTGTGGCTGCAAAGAACCAAGCGAGACTTGTCTTCTTTCAGAGAGTCCCGCGTTCCCTCTCGAACGTGGCAAATTTAGCGATCGGGGCTCCTTCGAATCAGACGGGCCGGATGGGACCGTGAGCCGCACCAAAAGGAAAAGAAGGAAAAGAAAGAAGAAAAAAACCTGACCAAAAAAAACAAGCTAGCATAGAATTTTATCTATTTGCTATCGCCAGAAAACCTCCGGCCACAAACCTGACTAGACTCCTACTAGTAACCCAGCACCGGCCAGAAATTGAGCAGAGACCGGCCGTGAGGGTGGTGGAGACGTGCTTCTTCGTCCGTCCTTCTAGACCGCGTGTCTGACAAATGAGAAATCGACACACCAAAGGCAAAAAGCGTATCAGAAAAGCCTACAGCCTATCCCGGCCCCCAGATGCCAGGGGGGATGTCGGTGCGTTCTTCGTTGATAATTTGCGGTTGCTCATACGATGGATCCTTTTCGATCCTTTCTCGTTCTGCCGTACCTTGGAGGCAGTTCAAGTCTTGAGCACGGCACAACGCTACATTTTGTTTTCGGTGATAAGACGTGGGCGACATAAGTACTATCGTTGTAGGATTCTTCATACCGACTTTCATGCTGACAAACTCTTCAACATCGCGTCTACTTGATGCACGTGGTGTAGCGTGGTGATAGCCATTGTACATGTACACTAGGTTCAATCTCACACACGCTACACTTATTTACCTTACCCTCTGCAGTCTAAAACTAGAATCTGGTTTAGTATAAAGCCTCGTGTTAACCTTCTTTTGTTGCCCTCCTCGCCCTCGTCCCTACATCATCATGACCCTCACAAAGGACAATGAAGGGGGAGACAAAGGAGGATGGATGTGAGACTGAGTTGTCTGTCTCCAGTTCATAGTGTAATGTCCCTAGCTATGTTGAGCAAGGATTACGTCGAGACAACGTTACGTCATTTCTTTTAAAGTGGGCTTGCTCAAGTACTCGCCCAGTGTTAGACTAGAGTCGACAAACTGTGCACCTAGCATTCCGCCAATTATCAATCATAAGTTCAGCAGAAACATTCCCCAAGAGACACCTCCTTCTTACTTAGTAGTACAATACCGACCATATTCCACCCTCCATCATTTCTTCGTACCACATAGTATCATCCAACAAAATTATACAGATACGAGCCTCATCAGGTTCACTGTCGCTATCAGATGCAACTAAACTCTCTGGATAGTGACTCTTTTAACTGCCTGATCCCCGCATCTTGCCCACCAACTCCAAACAGAGATCGCAGATTGCGTTTTACTTTACAACAACATATTGCCACCACTAACTGTATAAAGCAGTTAAAATAGCCAAGCTAGGGCATGTTGAGCCTGATTGATGATCAATTGTTCTGCCAAGTAGCTTTCTCAGCGAACATGCCAACAATGTCGACCGTATGGAGGATGAACACAGGATGAACACAGACGCTCACATGTCTCTCAGTTCCTCCCTGATGACGCAACGCCCTGCAGCTGCAGCACTTCCTTCCCCGCTAAATGCTCCGTGACGGTACCTCAAAGCTTATGTCGCTTAGCAGGCCTGTCGACATGGTACACCAATAGCCTACAAAGACGCTAGGTTACAGCGGAGACGCGAGTCCGGGGTTATTAGTGTAGTACAGTAGCGAATAACGCTCGCTCCGTTTTCTCACCATGCCAGGACCGACCTATTCACAATAACATCGACATGTATGCTAACCAATTGGACGTGTTCGGTCGAATGCCGCATTATCAGTCAACCTCACAGACGAATAATAGCGCCAGCTGTTCGCGAATTGGTCGTGGTATATGAGGACATTCTTCTCAAATGGGACGAGCGGCCCTCTGCATCGTAAGGTAGCATTCCGTGTCACCCAAGAGACTTCAGCCGTTGTCGTCATCGCGCGACATGGCCGGCAAAAGTGGGGCGGTAAAAAAGAGAAAAGGAAAGGCTTCCCGGGCGGCAGATTGTGAGTTTGCTCGGAGTTAAATCTAGCTGGCCAATCAGGTGTATGCATGATAATACACAATGCCCCCACGGGTTTTAAGTTCCTTGAACAATATATCGTATACCCAGATCTTAAGTCAGCTTTTTTACGAACGATTTGGAGGCGACATGCCATCTCATCAAATAGATACCCGGTCATGCAGCTTGAAATTTCATTCACATTGTGTTCAGTCAAATAAACCTTGATGGTCGTATTTCCCTCAAGACCAGGACAACAACAAGCATACATTACGAAGCTTGAGAGTTTATTCCGTTTAACAGAGACTCCCTTCTATATGCTCTCACAGGTGAAACAGATGAGAGTATCACCAGCACTCTGATATCGATCCACTGCCTAGCTTTATGAATGCATGCAAATACCCTTGTCTGAGCAGGATCATTCTCATCACAAAAAATGGGCTGTGAGGGCTGCTCTAGAAGCTTTGTGATGAACTCTCAAAATTCAGCCATCAGCGCAGACAAGCTTGAGTAAGTTCACCGCAATAGAGATATGTAACAAATAGGTAGACAAAATATCACATATCAAAATCTATATACTAAATATTAAATACTAAACTCCTATCTATATCTTCGAAGCCACGCTCCCCTCAACTCCAGAAATCGTAAACCCGCGTCTGGGAGCATGAATCCTAACACTGCCAAAAGCCCCCTTGCTCTTAATGACAAATTCCACATCATCAACCGCGACAAGCTCGCCAACATCCCGATGTGAAAAGCCGTAATCTGTAGGCGACACGCTCACCAGTCCCCCCTTGCGCAATCCCGCGGCATCAATAAAGGGATCTCCGCGCAGGATCTCTCCCTCGGGCTCCGCGAACGCGGACCCGACGATTAGTTTAGCCGCTTCTTCACCTTTGATGCTCGGCACTTGCCTCACAGCTTCCTCGACGGCGTTGCGGAACCGCTTCATCCATGCCGCGACCTTGGGTGCGGAACCTAGAATCTCGGGAGGTAACACGGTGCTGATCCATTGCAGTACCCAGGTGGCCTCGATGTCGGCCAGCGAGGGTCCCGCGCCGCCCGCGTTTGAGTCCAGGATCCAGGTACGGCCGTCGGCGAGGAGGCCCTCTTCGAGCCAGCGTACCCATCTCCTTGCTACGGTCAGCGCGGCGGGGCGGTTCCGGCCCATAACCTTGGGGGAGAACGGGGACGGGGCGGAGGTGAGTTTTTCTTTCTTCTCATTCTTGTCGTTTTTAGCATTGTCTGCTTTGTTGCTACTTTTGTTTTTGTCCCCGTGAACGTCATCGACGCCCGTAAGCAGCGCCGTGCGATCGCGCATGAACGCTTTGTCGGCCGCGAAGGCGCCGGGCGGGAAGCACTGGATCGCGCGCTGGAAGAGGTCGCCCTCGATGGTGCGGGCCGAGATGAGCTGCTCGAGCGCGACGTGCTCTGGGTTCTTGGCGCTGATGCCTGGGTGTGCTGCGCTGGGCGGGTATAGGGTTTCCAGCTTCTGGATTATGAGACGCGTGTCTAGGTAGACGTCTCGGCCGATGCTGAGGACTGGGATGCGTCTGTATGAGACGCCTAGGAGAGCTAGGTCTGGACGCGGTAAGATGCGTGGTTGGATCTTTTGGAGGTGGTTATTAGTTGAGAGTGGTATATTGGGGGTATCGAGACTTACGCATTGTGAGTATGGGATCTTGCGCAGATTTAGGTACCAGACGAGTCGTCTGGCGTAAGGCGAGAGATCATAATGGTAGAGCACGATTGGTAAATCTGAAGATGACATGATCTTCCGTTGGCTTTGTCCCTAGTAGTTTTTTCCTCTCTATCTTGTTCCTCCGTCTGAAGACAAATTGTTACTACTCTGCAGTAACTGACCAGCGAGTTTCAAATAACGGAGCAGATTCTGCGCTTGCTTGTTTCTGGTGTTTAAAGTAATTATTTTCCCCTAGGAGTCTTGTTTCTCCTCTACGTGATCAATATATTGCTCACTTTAACTCGGTACGAAGTTGTTGCCCCCCCGAAAAGCCCGCTTTGTTGACCATAAGCGCACGAATGTGATCTACGCTGCTCGTTGTGCCTCGGCAACTTCTCTTCTTACTATGTAGTAAGTCTTCTTCTGTTTAAGCTTGACCACTTATAGTATCCACTCTAATACTGGTAGGACTCTAACTAGCATGATCTATCTATGTTGATCTATGTAAATGTTTGTTCTATCGCGAAAACAGTTGAAGTGTGTCGTCTGGTAAGGTTGATGTTGATTGATATCGACAGTGCGATGGTGAAATTCGATAGCGATAAGCCATTTACGGTATTCTAGAAGTGTGTCTCAGAGCCAATGACCAGATCGATGTGTTACCCTGCAAGTCTCACGGGGCGCATTGGCATAGGCCAGCTTCCTATCACAAGCTTCTTGCTGTTTGTTTTGGTGTGCAACTAAATGACCTTGAAAATGTGGTGCGCGGCTCGGCATCCTCACTCCAACCTTTCTATTGGTATAAGCCTAGTTTTGAGGCGCACTGTTATTATGTCTTGTCATGTATAGTCCGGGTCTAGGCCTTTCTCATCTGCTATCGGCGTCGCCCGGCCATGACGACATTGAGTCGCATTATGTGAATTCATGTTCATTTTGAAATCCGCGTAGTTGTGTAATTCTCCAGATCTGATAATTCTAAGCGGTAGGTTGTCGCAATACGCGCAGCTGCATAGCCAAGCCGAGCGCTCGGAAGGTAATCGAAACAAAAGCAAAACAATGCGTTGAACAGGTCGCGACTCCTAATAACCAATCGTTGGAGGCGTGTTATCCTAAACTACCCTGCGTTGCTATCCGAGCGGGCGGGGGAGCAACGTAGTAGCAGGCCGCGCGCGCCGCAGCGAATAATTGGGATGCCTACCCACCCCTCGGTTTCCCCCGAGGCAACCTCCACGGCATGACTGAGAGGCTGGCCGTAGGAAGCTGACAATAAGCATGAAACTGATTCAAAGCTATCCAGCAAATGATCAATCTTGATGCATCTTTATGCTTCAGCAAAAGATCAAGCTCAGATTCTTGGATATCAGTTTGGTATAATTAAGTATACTTTCTCTATATTAAACTAGCTATTTTTCAGCTAGACGAACTCCGTAGGCAAGGTAATCTGCAATGGCAGAGTCGCCGGACATAGATGGGGCAATAGCCGCCGTCTCTCAGCTGACAAGCGAGCTTGTGAAGCTCACGACGAGCTTGCGACATCATCTCAAAGTTATGCGCCGCGCCCCGCACGAGGTTCAATGCTTTCTGATGGAAACCTCGAATTTCACCTGTTTACTGAATTCCTTCACGGAACTCGCAGAACGCCCGGTTCAGAATACGGAGAAGAAAGAACAGAGGAAGCGAGAGAAGATGGTTTTCGAAGTTGAGCAACAATGCGCCTATGTCCGCGACAAGATGGAATACCTTGTCGATCGCTTCGCTGTGTTAGCTAAGGGGAATATGACACCGCTTGGTATGTGATACTGCCTGCGTTTCCTTCCTCTCTAGTTATTTCTATATGTATATTGTTGGATAAATACTACCTGTATCTACTTCCCTACTACAACAAGACATTCCGCCTAGAGATACTCATTAACTGGATTACACAGAGGGCCTCCTAGAAAGGATTAAATATCTTCTAAACAAGCCAGATGTCAAAGACCTACGTCTGAGCCTCCAGTTAGCGGCATTGACAGTAAACTGCTTATCCACGCTTTTCGCATGGGAAGAAGCGACCATGAAGAATGACACGCGCACGTACGTGTTTTCTGCCGGCATTCATACCTTTATGACGGTACCGGGTAGAGAGTCAGTCAGTCGTTAACCTGTATGACCGAGCAGTATATCATTGCTAGAGCAGCTGAAGAACCTGCTCCCTATGGCGAAGAAGGCGAGCACCGAGCTGGCGGACCACCAGGGGAAACATGGCATGACTTACGAGTCGGGCGTGCCTGACCCCAACAACGCGATGCTCGCTGCGTCGGAGGAGATCCTTCGACAAAGCGCTCATGCGATTAGACCACGTTCGCGCTCGGATGCTGCGAAGGACCAATCCTCGGGCGATAGGCGGAGAGAAAGACGACACACGAGCCCTGTTGTTGAACGAACTAGCCAGGCGGGATCATGGTCGTCACCTTTTGGGCCTGACGGTTTGGCTGCGGATAATGCCGAGGATATGCCTCGACGAAACAGAGTGTCGTTTAAAACATCGCATAGTACTATACATCGGCACTTCAGCGATCATAACGTAGGAACATCGCACGACGACAACATCGCTCCACTGCTCCGTTCCCGAGAACTAAATCTACCGCCTGCTAAACCTCCCAGCCCTGCCACTGCGGCTGCGAGCCATGTATCTGAAGAGGACCCGGGCGGAATATCTTCTGATAAAGGTGTAAGTTTCCATAATGAAGACAAATCTTCCAACGAATATAGAGGATGTATGATTGTATAATTTTTACAAAGCCGTATTTCATACATATCACGGCACATCTAAGTTTTATACTGCTTGGATAATACTCAGTGCTAACAGCACGCAGAAACAAGTACAAGTCAACGAAACGGCCGATGAAAGTACAGCCTCCAATGCAAGGCACGAATTACGGTCGAAGCCATCCAACGAAACTTACATATCAGAAACGACAAAGCCACACATCCACACATGCACCAGGCGCTGCACATACATATACTGTTCAAAATGCGACCAACTACACTGTTCGCACAACCATTGCCCGCCCAGCGAGAAGCCTGCCTCCAAAGAAACTAACAGTTCTACAACAAGACCCATGTCGAGGCTACCGAGTCCACTTCCCACACCATCGGAGCTGTCAAGAGCAGGGAGCCGCGAGGAGACACCCTTACCCCAAATGCAATACTCGCTGCCCGCGCCGACGGAGAGCGAAGAAAGCGGACGATCGGACAGGGAGATCGATCCCCACTGGAGTCGCACGAACCTGGCCCAGCCCAGCTCCAAGAGCAGCAGTCCGAGCACGCGCGGCCACGAGTCCCCGAAGGCCGCCAGGAAGAGACGGAATTTTACTGCCGCCCGCGCCGGGGAGAATGTGCCTCGAGCGAACCGCGATTCGAGGAATGGGGTTCCCGAGGAATCTGGGAAACAGCAGCACACGCAACGTCGCGGTTCAGATCAAGAGGGTGCGCAACGACGACGGCGGGTAGATAGTGTGGATAAACGCCTGGTAGAGGAACGACGGCAGCAGCAGGCTTCTGCGGCGCCACCGATATCAGAGGACCGCGAGGTGTTATCTGGGGAGGAACGTCCTGGTCCTTACGCCCCTGAGCCGCCTTCCGGGAGCACAAGCGGACGACGTCGGCCGCGGAGACCTCGGCCTAAGACTATGATGTTGTGAGTGAGCAGAGACGAAAGACAGGGAAATGGAGAAGAACCACCAGAAAAGACAATGCAGATTGGATGGGCATCCGAAGTGTATACAGTTTGATGTATCTGGTAGAGCGTGAGCGTTTGAAATTACTTGTGTGCATATATCAACCTGTTACGTTGCATTTACTGGTTTACTTTTACCCCAAGGTATGGCAACTGGTTCGAGAAAACGTAGGACAAATAGCTACACGTGGCCCAACAAGAAACACGAACAGGCAGACAGATCCCTCCTGTAACAATTATGAATTGCTTGGTAAGTGACTCTTCATCAAAGAACCACGAGAGCCCTCGGTGAGAGTATGCGGAACTGTCTTGTAGTGATACACACCGGTACGACAAAAACCTTGTGCCGAGGAACTCCGAACAGAACACCCTTCATCTAGAGATAACGGTGCCGAAAAAAAGGAGACGATGAATTTTTCTGATTCGCGCGCAAGACGATGACCCGCCTTACGCCAGCCAGAGGCATCTTACACTACTTGGTAAGATGATATTGCTGACAACCAACACTCCCTTTCTAAACATAGCTTGCGGCACATACATAACATAACAATTAGTCCAGTCCGGTCCAGGTAATCACGAAAAAGTACGTGGGATGATCCCATCCATCCCACGCTTCCCCGTACAAGCCGAGATTATCACGAACGGGCCTTTCTCGTTGCGAGAATTCTTATCTCGACTTGGTCCGCGCTAGTCAGGCATTCATCATCAGCTGAGGCTAGGTAAGCCGAACCGTGACATCGCGACTCTAGGCAGTCTTCGTTGTCATGAGCTAGGTAGATAGTGTATATGAGTCAGGCTGAAACCGGATAGCCATTTATCAACCAATCACTTAGGACTGCCACACCGAGCTACATCTTTTGACCTCCGAGGGGGAGATTCGTCTTGGGCGCTGATGGCTATATGTGCTGGCGCGGAGAGAGCATGCAGTCACATTTAGAGAGTCCCGTCTGAATACCTACCGGAGTTACGGACGTAGGACGCAGGCCGAGTAAACGAAATGAAGAGATGCTTCATTGGAGCTGTGCACGAGCGAATAGGCGAGTGAGTGAAGTTAATTACATGCAGATAATCGCGGGAATCTACCTGTACATTCAGCTCAACCTACCGCTACTCCTGGGCTGCAGCTTGCAGGTTTTTAAACAAGCAGCACACCGCAACTCCGCCCCTGGAATGTACATCTACAGGAGCGAGAGGAGTGTGGTATCGAATATGTGTGGACAGACAGCTCACTTTAGCATCAAGGCTGATGTTGGTTGGTGCCCGAGGGTTGGCTCACGAATGCAGGTTTCCGGGTCGTGAGCAGCAGGAAATAAGACAAGGTGGGGGCGATTCCGATGACACGGGTCAAACGGGCTGTTGGATATGGGGCAGCAGGTTTCTCCTGCGTCTGGGGGCGCCTTGGATGCAACCCCGCAACCCCTGATGATGGCATGAGAAGGAGATGAGTTGTTCAGCATGGCCGTCAATGGTCATCATCCTGCAAATAAGACAGGCTGGATCAGCGAGAGCGATGGCAGCTGGAAATAGGGCGTGGGGTCGTGGGCTGGAATTTCATGATGGGCAGCTACCTATTGTTTCGACAGGAATCTAAAGGATTGAAACATGAAAGGAAGGGGTCGTGGGGGGAAATTGATACCCTATCCAGACAGAGCCAGATCAGCTTGTGTCTGTTTTGGGAATTACCCCAGGAGCGGATGTGACCTGGATCGACCCGTCGACTACTTCGCCACGTGTGAGGCACAACAGGGACTTTTGCTCTTTTCACCTCTCTTCTTTCATTGTTCCTCTGCTGGTGTATACAGTTTGCTCTATGGAGAGTGAGAGAAAAAGAGACCGAGAGAAGATACGGGAATCATGGTTGTGGTCCTTCAGGGGGTAAATATTACTCTTGGCACGGCGAAGGGAATTGAAGGGGTTGTTTATACTAGCTAGGGTAAATAGCTATCGCAATACGATAGGCAAGTGACGAACATCAGCTATGAACTGCCACTCCGGTTTTGTCACGATAAATATCGTCTGGCATCCCTTGGGCTCGGAGCTCGGATGCAAGAGCTGAGGCGATTCGCGCAGGAATCTGATATTTTAGTAAGCCTGAAACGACTAGACATAAGCAAGAAAATGGTCGCCTCCCGAGGAATGAGTGAGAGTAGCATACGATAATTTCGCCGAGCGGTAGGGAGAAGGGATCAAAGACTAAAGTTAGCAGAAAAGAACCGGCTTGCTGCCGACAAGTTTAGCTACCCACGTTTGGTTAGGAAGGGCAAGGCATGGTTTCGGACAGATCCCTGACCCCTGATTGTTGCTCTTCTTGATTAGGCTCGCTTCGTCGTCATACTGGTCAGGAATCATGCAGAGAAGATTCTTTCGAAGAATCCTTCCCGAGCAGCGAGGACCCTGCGATCCGCGAGCAGTGGATGGATATACCTGATCAGATGGATACATGCGCATTGCAACCTCTTCACCGGCCATTTTGGAGGCTTAACTTGGTTTGACCAGTATCGGCAGCCGACATGGCCAAACGCCCCAGATATTAACGCATTCCCGTCGGGTTCGACGGCGCGTCGCAGGGCATAAGGCGGGAAAGCAGTCCGAAGACCGCAAACGCACTGTTGCCGATCCCTGACGGCTCTTGATGCAATGACACAGCTATATGCGAAACGAGACTGGTAATGAGGGAAATATAGCAGTTATACCTACCTAGGATGGTAAAAATGTATAGAGCACACGGCAAATAGGCAGGTAGGTAGGTGACATGATGCGAGTAGGCCAAGGTAAAACGCAAAACGGAAAACGCAAAACATCGCATCGACCAACCAGCGACATGTTCGCCTCGTGCGGATCGGACAGCCCGGTGAGCCTGTGTCGGGGAAGCGTTCCAAAGTGCTGAGGCCTCTCCACATTTCTCCAGTTGGTTCCAGTTCGGGACTTTAAATCGTTGACAAGTCTGGGGGGCGTCTTGGAACTTGTATCCGGATCAGCCCCCCAGTCTCCCTAAAAGGACCAAAGGAGCCACAAGTTTGCATTTCGCTGCATTTGTTGCATTTGCGGTATGTGCGTCCTCTTCCTATTCTTACTATTATTTACACATGCTTACATATGTATGCAGCCAGTATATTTTGCAAAGAGAGAGAGAGCGGTAAGAAGGGTTCAATCGAGCAACAGGGTATGTATGTAGCCTCCTTTGTTTGCCGGAAACACACTGTTCGGTCCCGGTAACCCTGGAGGAAACACGGGTATTGTTGTTGGTTTGGAATGTGTACACTCCTTACACTATTGTGCACCTCGCAGTGTATCTGGACAGAAGATCTGGAGTTCCTCATATGGGTAGAACTCCCGAGCCCGGACGGCCAAGTGAGTCAATATCGATTGACGAGGCACGGATTGCCTGATAAGCACCGAGACTCCGTGACAGGATAATGCCGTCGTCATCTACTAACCTTAGGTACGTAGCTTGTACTGACAGTACTGAGATGTGGTGTAGTATGTGCTGGTGCTGGCCACGTAGCAGGTTCCGAGACAAGAAGGTACAATCCCAAAGCATCGGCATCAAACCGCGGCATGTAGACGAAATAATATGTAATTTTGTTTTGGTTACGGTTACCTTTAGTTGTAACACACCGAACCCGGTGTTATGTATAAGTGGTGTACTCTGCAGTGTACGCTGCTCGTATGCCATACGGTATCAAGTGCCTGCAGGTAACTTGGCTTAGATACCTATTTACTTAGCTGTAGCTGTATTACATAGGCCATACTTAGAGGGCCTAATGCTAAGCTTAGTACTCACTTATAAAAGTACCTATGCTCCCTGCATCCTTACATCCGGACCCCTAATATTGCACCAAGACAGAAAATCACCATGGTTTGAGATCCTGTCTGGATAGGATCTAAAACGAGATCGGTACTTCTACACCTATGCACGATCTACTTAAAACAACATACGAACATGTCTGAGCGTGTACCCAGGATACACACGAGGTACTGGACGGCGGCGTGCCATCTCATGTCGGCTAGTGGTACCGGTACTAGTGTTCTGTACGCTGGAAGCGTGCGCTAGAAGCATCGGCGTGTCTGGGCAGTCTGGGGAAAAACGTGATTCGCGTTAGCTGCAGGGCCGGCTTGCCATGTTTGATTGAATTCGTCGATTGATTGACTGTCGTGGCGAGTCCGCGGCGCCTATTATACGTCTGCAACATGTAAATATACTATGCAGGGCTGTCTAGTGCCAACACAACCTAGCAAGTCTATGCCATGCCTTCGGGGTCTGCACCAACTACCTGCACAATTTCCCAATTTCGCATTATATTTGCTGTCCGGTCTGTTATACTAAGCTGTAATTCCAGATTAAGTACACGTGTAAGCCTACCGGCGTATCTCGTCAGAAAAGGCACCCTCGGCACCCTCACCCTGAGACAACGATCCCTTGACATGTCAGCTTGGTGTTGTGTCGTCACACCGGGGGGGATTGGTTGGTCACGTAGCAGCTCCCTCACCAGAGGCGGCACCCCCGACTCACAAAACAGAAGAAGAACTTACTTCTTTGTTTGAAAAAGGAAAACTTGTCGTTTAATGAGCAAGGCTCGAGCTGGGGTTTGCCTGAATCAAACTAGCTATATGCTCGGTAGTCTATCTACTATCTGCATGGGTAATGTGTGTTAAACTGTACGGTAGGGTATCTACTACCTAACCTAGATGACGATCATAGGTAGCAATACTGTCTACTCCGTACTTGCCTACTGTATAAGAGGTATGTATAGCAGCTGGGGAATGCACAGTCCTATCTGCAAAGGGGTGCTAGTCTGCGTTGGGGCTGGCTGGGTTGGGATTTCGGGGTGCAGCATTACATCGAACACCACCTTGAACAACTCAGCTACAATCGTACATGTTCCTGTCGAGCCTCGCATCCGCAGATGCTCTCCAACTCGGCTGACGTGACCAACATCCCACCGACAGTAATAGTCACACGAATCCTTGGGTTCTGGACCAATTATGCGCTTTTTATTGGTAGTATAAGTAGAATAAAAGTACAATTAATGCAGGCTTAGGCCCTAAGATCCTTTTTATACGAGCACAACGGGCAACTAGGCAATCTCGCAACGGATTATCATACTCTTTTTCTACTTTCTCAGGAGATACCTACCTAGCACCAGCAGGATTGTGCCATAGCACGTTGGGCGGACCGACACGGCTCAATCCCACGACCAGACTTTGTCGATTCCTGACGGGGCGTGCACCGTCGGGTGCGTGCTTGTGTGACTCGTAACGCAGTAAGCCTCTTCTCGGGCCTTTACTACGTATGCAGATAGCCTGCTTATCAGTATTCCTCATTCCTTCGAGACGAGTCTGTGACAGATTCATCATGCCTATGGAGCGCTTAGTAGGTAGTATGGGGAAGACGCCCGTCCTAGACTATATACATGTATACATAACCCTGGGAGGTAGGTACTTACCTACTCTACCCAGTTAGTGTTGTGTAATACGTATTGCTACCTAGACACTCTACTAAATACTGTAGATGGGTAAGTACTTAACCCACCATGGCCCGTGATGGTCGTAAAAGTGTGACCGAAGATTCCGTCTCGTCCGAGATAATTGCACGAATAAGAGGACTTGATGAATGTGTAAGTAGACACCAACTCGACACTGACTGAGTACTTGTTGCACCCCATTGGTCTTGCTCCGATTCATTTTATTTTGTATCCTGTTCATTTGCAGCCAAAAGAAATAGCCCCAGGTTTTCTCCATACGGGCGGTGTTAGTGTGTTTTTGCCCGTTTCCATTTCTGGGGGGACCCGGGGCAAATGGGGGCAAATAATAGACCACCTAGGGGTGCCATCAAAATCTCCTACGGGTGCCAGGTCTTAACCTAAAAAGGAGATAGCGGGTCCTAATTCGGGTACGCCACTCCAAAATAAAGTACCCTAAGTATATGCTACAACAATATATTTACACTTACCAAGTACTTACATACCGCGACGTATATACCTAACGCACTTATTTATACAACTAATAATTATTTTATTTTAGCTAGGTATTAAGTATAACACGTTTACCTATTTATATAAATATAATAAGTTAGGTTTAACAGCATAATTAGTATCTGCTTTTTTATACCTGTTAAAATAGCTAGCAATTTATATAGGTAGGTAGGTAGGTAGATATGGTTAAAGGTACTGAAGTGCATGTAGGTAGCGGATACTTTGGATTTTGGTTGGAGATACAGCTGGCACCCGTAGGAGATCTTGATGGCACCCCTAGGTGGTCTAGCAAATAATGGGGGTAAATGGGGGCGAGTAGCCAATCTAGTTCCATCGCGGACCCATCGGTACAATGACCTGCCTACACTACA
Organism: Xylaria arbuscula; assembly: GCA_022385695.1. Taxonomy (NCBI): domain Eukaryota; kingdom Fungi; phylum Ascomycota; class Sordariomycetes; order Xylariales; family Xylariaceae; genus Xylaria; species Xylaria arbuscula. The sequence goes on from MU279397.1 coordinate 134,540, forward strand.
CCATGACAGGTTGTTGTCCATGTGTCACCTTATTTTCGGATATGGACTAATACACTACTCTGGCCGCACTAACCTATGTTAGATAGGTAGACGGTGGAAATAAAGAAATAATCAAATCTAGGGCGAGCAAAAATATATATCATGATGCCTACACTACACGTAGCTAGGCGGGAGGAGTAGGTACCAGGTTACGTTACAGGTAGGGAGATAATATACCTACACACAGGTACTTTATCTAATATTGTTGGCCCTGGACATGCCTGCTGGCACGACATGTAATTTTCGACTTCTATATCTCTCTCCTTTGGGTTTCTTAAATAAATAAAGGTACCCAACATTCCCTGCTGCCTTAATCTGTCTGGAATGATCTTTTTCCCTCCTCACCATTGTGGCCAACTCATTCAGTCTTCCCAATCCTGATCGACTTCTGCATCCATTCAGCCAACCATCTTGCCGAGAACAACAGCAACCAAGCTGCGCAGGACTGATTCATCATTGACCTGCCTAAGCGAGCGAGCCTTGTCAGGAAAAAGAACTCGTTACCAAGCGCATACTCGCTTTCGGAGCCCGATATTTTATTTTAAATAGTATTTTCTGTAATTTTGTTTCCCTCTCGGAACAGGGCATTGCGAGAGAATCAAGACGCTACTTAGCTCCCTAATCTCCTGGATAAGAGTTGGAGTGCGCAGCACATCGAATCAACGACCTCTCACAAAACCCCGAGCCAAGCTCCAGCCAGCCTTCGGTTTCGTTTCCTGTGTACCTGTAGCGTCGTCAGAGCGAGCTACTGCAGTTACACGTCCTCGTACCGTACCCCAAGCTACAGCCAGATCTGGGATCCCAGAATCGCGGGGGGGTCATTGTTTGTATCGGATCCTGAATGTGACTTACACAGCTGGCTACCTATTGTGCAATATAATACGCACTTCCATACACACAAACTACAAACCAAGAAATCAGAGACCACAAACATTCCCTCTTCCCACTTCTATGTATTAGTCCAGGAGGTACCTGCCCATCTACCCACACAAATACCGACCATCCAACGCACAAACAGGTCTCTCGGTAGTAGCCAAGCCCCCTACCAGCAGCGCCCACACGCACATCCACCGCTCTTTCCACAACAGCAAAGACCTGCAACCCAACGCAAGCGTCTTCGGTCTCAGTACCTCCTCAGATTGAGTACCGGTAGTCATACCTTACACATAATCTTGATACCTACTTAACTCAACCACCTTCCTTCGTCTCCGACCCTCCCCTCCACTCCCCTCTTCTCTTTTCCACATCGCCCTTCGATACACACACACACACACACACATTCGAGAAAGGTCTCCTCCCAACCGAGTCGCCACATCCCACCAGATTCTTCGCCATTGTATGACCTCAGACCATATATAATTTCATCCTGGTTCTCTCCGCCGACCTCTGCTCTACGACCAACCTCTCACCACCATAACGCCTCAAACAATATCCACCATTGTAAGTCAGCATCCCTCCACACCTCGGATCTCCTTTCAGTCATGGTGACCGTGGCCCTGACACTCTTTACAGACCACATACAAACACAACTTCAACATGCCTAGCCAAATCGTCGCGCCTGTTCCTGTCACACCTCCCAGGAAAGGCACCCGCATTGCAGGCTCTTCAGATCTGTTCGCCAGCCTGAACGCCACACTCGAGTCCAAGGCCAGCAAGCCCTCAACCCCCGTCCGCTCCATCCAAGAGCGCGACTGGGACGTGCCTGCACCTCCGCCGCCAAGTCCCGTCAGCTTCCATCCTGATCACTGGCAACACGGCATGCGTCGCTGATCGCCCGCTACACGGGTGGAACCCAGTAAGGGCGGCGAGAGAGATCCCGGCTCATATACCTCGGGCCGAGGGACGATGATGACTTCTTCTGCATGGGACTTGTATTGCTAGCGAGCGGCGTTCTATCCCCTTTGTCCGTCGTCATTCTAGGAGTTACGGGGTACTGCACACACAAGGCAGAGAAATGCATTCGGGTGTACACAAAAAGCCGAAGGGAAAGGCATGCATGGGTTGTATTTTGAGCTAGAGGCTTCGACCCCGGGGTTTTGCTTTCCTACGATGAGTAAAACGGACTCATCATCTGTACTATTGACTGGTCTTGCGATGGATTTGTTACACGCGTCCTAATCGATGACGATGTAGCCTAGTCTACACGTTTGTTTGTTTTCATAGACGGTTTGCCCAGGCAAGAGACCCCCCGCCTATGAGACATATAGCCTAGCAATGGGCAGAAAAAGTGAATTGAGTTGATCACTGTTAATGAATGATCGTGTGTGGTCAGCTACTGTAATGTATTTATGTCGAGATAGCCGTCGCTGATACCAGCATTATGGAGTTGTCTTGCTGCTACCTGCCTCGAGTACGATCATATTCGAGCTAATAGTGTAATAAATAATGTTAGTACAAGCTGATACTAAGCCCAAAATAACGCCATGACAGAAGGGAAAATATGTGGAGTTGGATTCACGTCACTAAAGATGCTCGCAATCAGTTTCTTGGAAGAGAGGTTTGAAGGAGTTGGCCTCGGCCAATTCAAGCTTTGGTGGGATTATCTAGCCGAGGCATGCTGTGGCATGTGCATTCAGGGGATAAGCAGACCAATGAAGTAGAATGCGCATATCTTCCAATCGCCTTTCAGTCGGGTGTCCCTCACATTCTTGCTTATGGCCTAGTCTGCTAGAGACTAAATCTCTTCGAGTAAATGTTTTAAACACCGTGTGCATATATTGCAAGGAAATCTAACGTAGGTCGTTAAGAAGTGGATTCAATTTTTCGTTGTTCAGGAAACGAAATCGACGTAAAGAGAAAAAAAGTAGAAAAGCGCGTCTTGGCATGATGCAAACACCCCACATGTGCTTCGGCACACGCTATCCATTCAATCACTCAATGGGCTATTTAATGGGTCATTTTGGCGCGCTCAAGCACTTTACGCGCCCAAGCTTTCCCAAGTCGCGTGTTACAAGTGGGGTGTCGCGCGTTGGGACGCGCCCCTGTCGCGAGGGCGGCTCCCTTGCTTAGCCCTTCCTAGCTAATATCAATTATGGTCGGTCTCCCTTCCCGAGTTTTCCTTTCAGCAACAAACAGCTACTACACTTCAGTTCTGACTTCCCGATCACCCATTGTCGCCATCGTCACTTACACATGTCTTGAAACTATCTGTTCTGAATTGCAATCGCGTCGCATTCAATTGGTCTTGCCTGTTGAGTTATCTTTATATCAGTGCAGCTCCTTTTACGGACGTGCTTGTTTGTTCTTGTGCAGTCACGATGCCTGCCCCAAGACAACAGCGGAAAGCAGCCGCCGGCTCCAAGGTCAAGACTTCTCAGCAGCACACATCATCCAACATTAGCAGCTTCGCCCGCGTCTCCAAGACCGTCGGCCATGCAGCTGTCAAGAAGGAGCTTGTTGCTCCTTCAACACCGAAGAAAGAGGCCAAGCTTGAGGCCATAACGCCCGCGTCACGGAAACGCAGGGCCGTCACGTCCATCGAAGACGAGTCGTCTGCCGACGAAAGCATAAACGAGCACACCACTGCTTCCTCAGTTAAAAAGCTTGCGTCAACGACCGCCACTCCAGTGAAGCGCGGTCGCGGCCGTCCTCCCAAGAAGGCCCGTCCCGAACCCACGCCCACGCCGCGGAAGCGGGTGCGCAGCCCCAGCGTCTCTGACTCTGACGCATCGACCGTTGACACCGGAGCACTATTCAAGAAGCTGCGGCTCGAATCATCTCCGTCTCGGTTTTCATCGCCTGTCACGGCCGATACGTCAATCGCAGGTTCAGATATCGAGCCAGATACAACAACACCCAGAAAGCCCAACGAGCTCCCTGAGGAAGTCCTCGACCTTATTAATCTGCACGCCGGCTTCTTGAAGACGCTCACGCTGCATTACGCGCACAATGGCTCGAATGTCCCGGCTGATTTGCGAGTACTCTGCCCTAATATCGCTCGCGCCTGGGGCAAGAAGAAGGTTACGGACGCAGATATCCGAGTTTGTCTGGGCGTTCTCGGCTGCTCCACCTCATCAACGCCGAACAGTAGTAGCCCCTTCACCCTCTCCAACTATGGCCGCGGCAAAATCTGCATAGAAATCAACCAATCTCGCAATTCCGGGCCGTCATTAAGCGAAGACAAGCTGAACACGCTCTTCCGCACGAACATCACCTCTCTCTGGAGTAAATTCCTCACCGACGAAAATGAAAATGGAAGCGCATCGCAGGGTTCTCGGGCGTTTCTCCCCACCCTCCCCAAAGCCCCCGTCACGCTCTGCGAGTCCCTCGCAAAAGCCTCGTCGTTGACAGTAAAGGGACAGCAGCGCCTCGAGGACCTCAAGCACGGCATCGCCATCAAGAAGCAGGAGAAAGCCACCGTCGCGAAATCAGTATCAACTACTACGACGAGGAAGGACACACCAATGATGAACGCAGACGGGACTAAGATGAGCCTCCTCGACCGCATCCGTCTAAAGTCCCAGCTGAAATCCGCGATGCCGGCCGGCCTCTCGCCTGCGCAGCTCGAGCGCCGCGGCGCCCTGCAACGCGTTGAGGAGGTCTCGGCTCTTATCGGCATGCTTAGCCGCGCGTCGGGTGATGGGGGTCGTGTCAGCTTTACTATGGCGGCGCTTGTTGAGAAACTGAAGGATTCGTTCCGTATGGGTATTTCGAAGCAAGAAGGCGCTGTATGCGTTCGGCTGCTTGCGAGTGAAGTGGCGCCTGAATGGGTTCGTGTTGTCACGCTTTCTGGGCGCGAGAATGTGGTTGTTGAGGTCTCTTGTCAGCTTGGCAAGCCTGAGGTTGCGAGGCGCGTGAGGGATATACTGGCCAGGCAATGAGCTTTGCTGAGCTGAGACGAGCGACGATAATGGGGTAATGACGGGGCAATGCTTGAGTGGGGGAAAGAGATGGGCTGAAGGACGCTGGTTTTTCTGCATCTGCTGTCTTGTTTGATTGTTGGCTTGCACGGAGTTTCTGGACACATGCGTTCTGGAAAGCTGTTAGGATAGCCGGCATTGTTGTGTTTCTGGGAATCATCATTGCATGGGAGGAAATTCTGCATGGCGTTCACTTGTGTTTGCATGGACGGAGAAGAGAGTCTGTCATTCTGGTTTTGTTTTTATGCTTCGTGGATGGATGGATTGTTGGGTTCATCTGGACATCCACTACTATATAATTACCTCGCGAGTCGAGAGATTGTCGTGTATATTTAATAGGACGACAAGTGCTTCAATGAAGAAATGAACATTGTTAGCGAAACCCGTGTTTGGTAAACGATGCTCAAATTGCTAGTGAAGTCTTCTGTGGCAGTGAGGTATTGAGACTATGGACGGTCAGGGAAAGGACTTTAGATAAATGAGCAAAGAGCAGGGAGAAACTAAGTGAGATAGTTTCTTCCATTTGATGGTTCTAATTCTTATCTTGTCTATTTAGCCTTCTATGAAGTATCTAGACCGCGAAAGACATCCCCGTAGCATAGCATAAACCCTAGGTCTTCATTTTTAAGAGTAGAGAAAACGCCATGCGTGACGCCTCGCACTAAGGGTAAACCATAAATAAAACGCATGACTTTTCCGTAAGGCCTTGTAAGATGGTATTCTGTTCGGGGCGAGGAGATGGTTGGGGGATAAGTGACAGCAAGACTCCTGGTACATGCTTGACGAAGTAATGTAGTTGATAAGTCGACGAAGGCAAGTAAAGAGCTCAGCGATATTCTCTCGACATGTTCAGATTTTTGTCCTTTCTTTCTTCACGTCCTCAAGGAATTATAGATACACATATACATAAAACATATATATATATCTCTTTACTTCCCCTTAGGCTTGAACTTGGGCTCGCCGATGCCCTGGCCCCGCAGCTTGACGTTGAGCACGCGCTCCATGGCGCTCAGGACCTTCTGGTCGGGCACGGCGGAGCCGCGCTCGAAGTCGGCGACGATGCCGGGGGTCGTGTTGCACCGCGTCGCGAGGTCCTTCTGCGTCAGCTTGGGCTCCATCTTCTGCCGCGCCGCGCTAATGGCGTCGCCCACTACCTTGCCCACCGTGTTCGGCTTGATGATGTCGTCGCTGCGGTCGACCTTTGTCAGGTGCTGGCCCTCGGGTCCCTTGCCGATCTATGAAGTGAAGAAAGGCGGTGTTAGCGGTTGCTTTTGTCTTATGGGTAGGTTCTCAGAGGAACTTTATTTGGGGGCTGAGATGATATGATGATGAGGAAGGCGATGGTTGGCTGCCAAGTCCGACAACGGATTTGGGCATGGACGCCGGCGGGAGTGAGGACGAGATGCACCTAGACCTACCTGATTGCCTGTTGAGTACTTCTTCTCTGTGCCGACGGAACCGCCGCTACGCTTCGCGGCGTTGATGGCCGAGTTGCCTCGCAGGACTGTCTCCTTCGATGCGGCGCCGCTGCCTCGCGTCTTGCTTCCAATCTTAGTGACGGAATCCCACTCTTCAGACATCTTGTTGGTGGATTTGGCGGGGTTTCTGGAGGGGTGGGTGGGTTATTGTCGCGTGAGTTGTAAGAACGAGTTGAGGATCGTGCGGGATGGGATATTTCGGTGTTGAGGTTTGGGTTGATGAGAATTGGATGTTCGGAAGAGGAAAAAGATTGCTGTCTTGGAGTAAGGCTTGCTTTGGAAAAGAGGCTGATGTGTCGCCTTTATCTGCACCGTGGAATGTCAAGGAATCGGGAATGGCGTAGGTGTGGGCAGAAAGCGGATCTCTGGCAGTGGCCGCTGACTCAATCGGCGGCCCCGGCGTGGCGGGGAAATTTTGTGGCGTAGTTGGAGACAGGGGTATTGGGCTGAAGACCACTCTAAAGTCTGTCCTCGAGTCGTCTGTCTTCGAGTTTAACAATACATTGTTCCAGAACATCATTGGTATGACCAAACCTTAAGCACAACCCGAGAAAACACCGTCGTATTGGACAAGACGATTAGGTTCCTAATTTATTTTTTATGCTCAAGAGATCGGGTTCCAATCGGGTACCTACATTCACACCCAAGATTCGAAATGAGGCTGATGTAGTGGCTTTGCCCTCTATATGTACTTATAGGTCTGTATCTGCATTATGTAATCCATATAGCAGCTACCTATTTCCCACCACGAGCAACACTGAGTCAAGGTCTCATATCACACTAAATCGTGAGCTTTGACAGGATTATAGAGTTTTTCACAGGTACTGAATTGCGTCCCGACTTTGCCCCCCCGTTCGCGCCAAGTTGTCTGCGTCTCATATTTCTTTTTTGTCCCTAGACAGTGTGGTACGGAGCCAAAACCTGTACTTAAGAATAGGAACTCACATGATGCTGCTGCTCTAGTTGCATCGCTATGCCCGTAGTCCGCAAGTAAAAGTATAAAACAGCAAGATTATTTAAGCTTGGACTTGTATCTCGTTAGGGAAGTACCTAAGGGTTGATCTCTATTAACATGGAGGCGTGGTGCGTTCCCTGATCTTACATCTTTCCACTCATTGCCCTCACATCCGCGAAAATGGCTCTAAATTGAGTGATATTTACCCATAACCCCATAATTCATTGTGAAATGCTCCCATACAGTCTCGGTCTGGGTATTTATACATAGCCTGAGGCAGGCAGAATCTATGTCAGAACGGAATACTATCCACATCATAATAATTGATTTTTTTATTAAAAGTTTTTATTAATATAATGTCTGTTGTAGCAGAATTGTTCGTATCTACGGTAGAGAGGTTTCAATGTGATTGGCCACAAGGCATTGGGTTGCAGGGACTCGTGGTTGCGACTGGAATACATTTATCAAAACCGTCGGGCCACCTTGCATGGTTTTGGGTATCTGCCGCTGCCGAACGTGCGGCGAATACGCTTTTACCGAGCATGCCACAGTTGTAGAGACAGCGTCCAGGCGCTCGCTTTAGCTGAGTGCACTCGGTCAGCACCTAGGTAGCTTACTACCTTGTCCTTTGCTTTCTAGTCGTGCTTTTTACCCTCATTCGGCCGTCGCTTATGCAGAGTATCATTCGAATGCCTAACCAGTTAGGGCGCTGCCTGTCGAGTTAGATATAGGACATAGTATCCTTAAGCCTTTCATGAAACTTTTATTTGATTCATAGACTTATAATTTCCCTAAAGAGTGAATAATGGCCTGACAAGCAGATGATGCATAGTCTCCCTGTTATCATATCTTAGCCTTTCGAACAGCATGATGTATTAGGTACCTATCTAGGTACCCAAGGAAATAGCTGGGAGGGCACTGTACGACCGTCATATGACCTAATGTCCCCTCACAGCAGGAGGTCTCTAGTGTGTTGGGTATACAGGTTGGGCTTCATCGCCTGACAACACTCTTTATAAATACCTCAGCCCCAACACTGTGTCTGCTCATTTTTTTCAACAACCCCCCGGCGATATACAATGTCTACCAACCTGCAATCGTGCCCCAAGATCGAAGTGCTGCGTTGGAATGCATATCATGTATACCTTAGATGTCCATACTGTGAAAAAATTCACCACCACGGGTTCAGCCTTCCCGGTAGGCGTATGTCCCATTGTCATCCAGGCGGTGAATATGAATACATACTTCCAATCGACGAAAAGACCGGGCTTGTTGGCTACGAAATCGACAAGAAGAGGGCTTACTTTTTTAATATCTGCGAACAATCAGACGATGTCATTGGTGAAGCTACATGTGCTTCACAAGACAACGGATACGAGCTAAGCGATCATTTTCGCTCCGCGATCAACTTATGGGCCACAGAACCGGTTATGAAGTTGTTCGAAGATTCTAGTGAGCTTGCAACTATTCGCATCTCAGATGGGACTATGGAAGTGGAGACGATGTTAATCGCCCTCATAGATTGCATTTGCGGTGATCTGAGCAGTATACGTCATTATCTAATGACTACAAGTGAAAAGCATCTCCTCTTGCACGGCAGAGACAAAGATGGGGATACTACTTGTATTATGTCTGCGGTGGAAGAAAGTGACGAGATGTTATTACTCCTATTGCGGAATGGAGCAAATGTTGATGCTGTAAACAACTATAGACGAAGCGCCTTTATGCAAGCGGCACTCTGGGGGCGAATTAAGGCTGTGAAAGCGCTCATCAACGCAAACGCCGACAAACACCTCCTGGATCATAAGGGCCGTAGTGCGTGAGATCTAACGCAGTCATCTGGTCAGAATGAGGAGGAGAGGCGCCGCCGCTCTCGTGAAGCAGCTGAAGAGAGCATACCAGAGCGCGACCGCGACAGGCGACATATTGCTCTTCTCCTTGGCGATAAGAGACAGGAGAAGCAGTTTGCATACAGCAAACCGCTGCCAGAAACGGAACGCAGCAAGTACGGATATAGAAAATACCCATCTGAGAACGTTATTACGATGCACGGACCCATTCAAAGCATACCCGTGTCGAGCATCTGGAAAACTGCCGCCAATCTGGACAGAGGTGAACAGTTCCCCCGTATAACAGCAACCAGTGGCTGGGGTCGCGATGCTCGACCTAAGGACCGCGCCTCTACACTAACCTAGACTAAACAAGTCTTTTATATAGCATCTGTTGTCGGCCACAGGTTAAAAGAAGCAAGAGATCCAACCTGGGATCAAGGCAAGCCTAGCCAGTTCAATGCTTGCTATGCGGAGAAAAAGTTGATCGCCTTTTTTATTGACAAACACGTTTTTACGCCCCAAGATCAAAACCCCAACGAGGCGCTAAAAAAATCAATTTATAAATTACAAAACCTGCTCAAACAACGTAAAGAATTATCTTTGAATTGGCGAAAAGCGTGCGATGTAGAAAAGAGGAAGAAAGCATTGACCAGCCAGCTATGGAATGCAGAAGATGAACTGCTATTAGATGGCACTGGCAATGCGGAAGACGTCGAGGGACTGAGACAACAGCTCCACGAGATTGACGAAGAACTAGGAGTGCTTGAGTCACGTCATGATGTAAGGTGGGTGAGATGTAAAGAGAAGGTGGTGCGCAAGATGGAGGAAAAGAACAAGCTGCACGAGAGGCTAATGGAGTTGAGCAAAATTGGGCCAAAAACCTCATTGAAGGAAGCGGTCATACTAACCAGCAATGAGATCTGCAACGACTGCAAGCAATTCAAGGACAGTGTGAATCGTTATTTCAATTTGAGAATCGAAATCGAGTATAGAGAGGAGAGAAGCGGCTAGGAGTACCCCAATGACACTGACATTTCGAATTGAAATGATGTGACTAGCTCGTTCCGAGTCATCAATTCTCGATATCAGTGGTACTTAGCGTGGCGATGTATGGCGAATCCAGTCTTGGATTAAATTAGTAACAACTAGGAAAGAAAGCGTCGTAGGTAAAGAGAGGCAGATACCAGTAAACCCAAAGATTGATGCGTAAATAGTCCCTATCAAGAGCTTTATTCAGTTGAAGTAGACGTCTCATTAGTTATGATACTATCATTTAACAGGGCTTTGTAAACTACGTAAGTACACAAGATGAGGCCATGTAGTAGCTACGTTTGTGAATATAAAAGGAGTTCGATTGGATTCAAATAATTAAGAAGTACCTGGCTACCTTTTGACTCAGTGCTTCACTAAGATTACATTCAGACCCCTGACGAATATACTGCCCTCGCTGAGCCAGGATTTCCAACATAGGTGGTTGACACATCTGGCAGTAGTCACCTAGGTTAGTTGCTGGGGTGACAGACTTCGCGACGTATGAACGGCAAAACATGAAATTCGAATGTGAGCAGCTGAGATGTAGATGCGGCTTAGACCATTGACAGTGAACTATTTACTTTTACATTAAGAAATTAGTAAAGGGCCAATCTACTACTTAAGCTGAGAGCCCATCTACCACTACACTATGTATAGGGCTGTTCCGGGCGTTTACCTGACCTACGTAGGTTTTTATCGAGTCCTGGAATGTAGGATCTGAGGTATACACTTCTTGAAGGCGTTTAGTTAAATCAGATGAAAATGTCTGCTCCGGCCGTGTCCTGGAATCGCCAGAGTTCTGAAACGCTCTCGTGTCGTGAGTGTAAGTCAGGTGGTACCCTATAGGCTAAATGCTTCACGTAAATGATGCTGATTGGTTTTCCTGAATCCAAGTCCTGTAAGCGCGGCGTTATGTGTTAGCAGAAAGGTTGTTGATAGTTAGCGGATTCCTGATGTTATATGTTTCTTTCTATGTTCATCTTGCGCTTGCTAGTTCAAGCAACTCTCTGACTATTTTAGCCCTCTTATTGAGAATCCTTTATGTTAATGAGGCATTCGTCGTGGAGTGTCAGAGAGACGGCTTATAAGCCGTGCTGGATTGATTAGATAAAGCGGCAGATCTCTTACAGGTCGCCTAAGTTTGTGGTACAATCATCACTGACTACCCCTATCTCAGACGAGCGAATACTAGCTGACTTCGAGCAAGTTTCGATAGTGAGAGAAGCTAAAGATCGAACTCAATTGTCATGAGCTCGGAATCTCCCATGCATATCTCGGCAGCCGGAAATTACGATAATTGAGGAGATTGTAGGTCGCACTTTGGGGGGGAACTCGACGTATCGTGTCTCCCAGAGCCTCTAACAGTCATTGACTTAGTGCCCCCCCGCGCTACTGGTGTGGAATGTAGGATCCGCTGCATCTCAATTCTATTCAGCGAAATTGTTGTCACTGAGTGAGCGACATGTTCCAGTTACGCCCAGATGCGATCAATGAGAATCAGTTCGGTTGAGTGCGACTGGAAGAGAGCTTGACATTGTCGAAAGTCTGAAATTCTGAGAAGCTATATCCCCTGGTTCCATAGAGGACTCGAGTGTTATTCTTGTAATCTTCAATCGATGCGCGCGGATTGAATGATCTTGTGCCATTCAACTATCGGGCCTGACTCTTTCAAAGTCTGGGGTGAAAAAGTTATCGCTTATATTGGTGACGATAAACTTTCTCTATGACGATTACCTCACCGTTATAAGAGACTCAGACGAACGAGTGATTTCTCTAAATTAAGTGTTCGATATGCGATGAAATCGCTTAGCGACATTTGGGAGTTTCGGCCCCCGCCTATAGATAGCAGCGTGTTAGTAAATAAATATACCAGTCTGAATGTGTCATGATCACCTTGTGCTGAAGCTCTTCACTACTATGAGGCGTTTACGAATGTTTCCCAGCTGAGCGTTCAGCTCCTTTGTCCATGCTGCTTGAGATCCTGGTGACACCGCGAGAAACTCATGGTGGTTCCAATGCAAGTCGCCCGCCGAAACTGATCTCAGCGAATACCAAGCCCTTATGGACTGATTCCAGTCGAGGGATAAAGAGCGGTTTGCCAAACTGTCCTCCTCTCAGCTCCATGAGCTGGGTCCTCTGGGATAGATAACGAGGCTGGCTGCCGCGTCATTTATTTGAGTATCTCAAACGCCCGAGACAGCTCTCGTCCGACGAAGTGGACCCAGTGCATTGTAAGCGTCGCACACGGAGGGTCGAGTATTTGATATTGTTGCTCGGGGAAGAGCTTCAGCACCATCCCGGGATCTCAGGGTTGCATATAACATCTCATTTGAGAAGCCAATGGCAGGTCGGCATGCCGCCTCGAGGGCGTTTGACAGACGAGACATGCAACCGCGGCATAGGAAACTGGATTATTCACCGGGGACTGCTGGTCGTATTATGGCGGAGTTTCGTTTCGGCTATGAAGTACCGGAACTAGACCGCTCGCGATCTCGGACACTTTGGACCGTGAATTCAATTACTTGCCGATGCACATTATACCGTACTAACATCATACTTACGTTCAACTCGCTACTCGAAAAGGAATGTACCTAAGGTAGGAGGTAACTAGCAGGCTCAGAACCCTGACCTGCGGCTATTGGTTTGGCGTCTTTTGAGATGCGCCGGCGCCCTCGGGGCCCTGGTGCTAGTGGTACTGCGATGCTGTGCGAGAGGGGCGGAGCTGGTTGATCGACTTACCTCATTGTACAATAATACGGTACCTACTATGTACTAACGCACAGCATATTTTAGTTCCCGAATAAATCGTCTAATTCCAAATCCGTCCAGCTGCGAGGGGTGGGCAACATAACCCCTGGCGGCAAGCTGCATCTGGTTGTCTATGCTTAATCGCGGGGCTCACCCAGCTCATGGGGACTCATTGGATGATAACGGTGACAAATTGTCGATTCTAGGCTTCAGCCAACATAGATGTACATATAACAATAGCGAGCGCATGCGTCAAGTCCACAAGTCCTGCCTCAAGAGCGCTGTGTATCGTCAATTGGAAGTCATTGATTCAAGTCTTATCATGATGGATTTGGAACGAGAGGGGCAGCGAGGCGTCTACGCGTCTTGTGAGTGGATATGAGATGTAAGATATACGGTATGTACATACTTACATAAGTATAATAAAGATATTACCTAGGTACTTAAGTAAGTATGTAATGTACAAATGTTTACAACTGTAGGTAGTCTACATATTATACTGTAAGTGGGTTGAAGGTATCCTCTTCAGCCCACACCACCGTCTACATGTACTAAGACAATACAGTAAATACAAATCGTGGTTTCCAGCAGGTAATACGATGCTCCAGTAGGCAGTACATAGTAGGTATCGTACATAATACACTAGGCAGGCTTAGTCGACCCTTGTTCTCCCACTGACGTAACAGGACGCATATCAATCAAAGAGGATCTACCCCACCATGGATTCATGGATTCATGGAATCCCACCCACGACGCCCCGCGCTGCGCGAGACAAAGCCGCTATCATCGACCGCGACCCATTCTGGGAAAGCTACATACAGTAAAACACCCACTCCCGGCTGGCACGTACTAAGTAGTATACCGCCGTGCTGACTGCACACCGCACGTTGGCACCAGTTATTGTGCTGACACCGGGTGGGAATCGATCATGGATCTGCTCTGCATGTCAGACAGCTCCATTGTACAGACTGGTCGGACCCTTTTTTCCTCTGTCTCACGTAGACCAGGTACCGTGTGTACTGTACTCAGTACACTATACGTATGGCAGATGCTGCTTTGACTGCTGATACTGTAGTGTCGAGAGAGACCAGGAGGGGAAAAGACACCATGGCCGGACTCGGAAAGCTCCCTGTTGGCACTGATTTGATAGGCCTCCTCCTCCCCTCTCACAGCCAGCAGACACAGTAGTATGCATTAGGCCGGGATGCTGGGATGCCGGGATGCCTGTGAATGAATCCTCTCTCGCCTGTCCATCTAGTTGTATTTAAGATGAGGGGAGACCCCTCTCTCGTCGTTGTTGATTTTCTCCCTTCTCCTCTTCACGCACCAACAACATACACCACCTCTTAAACCAGATTCTTCTTCCAACCACATTCAAAATGGGTCTCTCAGGTCACTGCCTCTGCGGCGCCGTCAAGTACACCGTCGACTCGGACCCCTTCAACGTCGGCTACGACCACTGCGACGACTGCCAGCGCCAGACTGGTTCCACATACTGTATGCCGAAGCCTCCTCCCATCCTCGCAGTGCTCGCGTATAAGCCGTCGTGCCTCGACTAACGAAAGCCATCTTCCAGCTCTCATCGCCGTTGTCCCCAAGGACAAGCTGACCATCTCTGGTCCCACTAAGAGCTGGGCCAGCACCGGTGCCTCTGGCAAGCCCGTCCACCGTGTCTTCTGCGGCGAGTGCGGCTCTCCCCTCTACCACGACCCTGAGGCCGCTCCCCCGATCATCGCCCTCAAGGCCGGTACCCTCTCCGTCGAGGACAAGAAGGCCCTCAAGCCCACCACCGAGGTCTGGTGCGTGTCCAAGCTTCCCTTCATGACTGAGAAGCTTGAGAACGGTACGTGAAGAGATTGCCCCTCGTAGCCAAGTTTTATATGTGCTGACTGTTCACTAGCTTTCGACCACATGCCCGGCCACTAAGCTCCTCGTCAATTGACTGGGGGTTAAGGCAGGGAATGAAATGATGATGTCAATGAAAAAGTAAAATAAACGAAACGGGACGGGGCAATAGACTTCTTTAAGTTTCGGGTAGCGGTGTTAGATAGTTCAATGAAAACTCATCCAACCCATCGTTTTTTAATCTCATATTGCTTCTATCGCGTGATCGTATCGTAGTCATTGTAGTAATGAAAGTAGACTTGCGTGGAAGAGCTGAAACGTCATGATAGTTAATGGTTTGTCTGGTGTGTCGTTGAGGGATATGGTGGGAGGGTCGGGTCAATACTCACGGAAGGACCTATTAAGAAGAGATGCTCGAAATCTTCTCCCAGATCACTATACTGTACTGTGCCAGAAGAGGAGCAAGTATGCCCACAACAGAAAGTGAAAAAGGAAAAAAGAAAGAACACCAAGATTAAATCGGGACTAAACAAGAAAAGAAGGAATAAAATAGAAGACGAACATATAAAGAGTTCGACATACGTGCGTAGCGGGACTGAAGACAACCACGAGATGTCGTCCAAATCGCGGCTCCATCCTTACTTAAGAAAAGCCGCCTCCCCCAGACCCCATAAATAGAGGCGACGGGAGGGTAAGGTAAGATATATACGCGTCTGTGTACCTGTCCAAGGGGCAGCGGCACATGGCACGGGCACGTGGACTAGCCGCCGTGTTCGCGATCACGACATCTCGGCTCTTTGCCTAGATCGGATGGGGAGGAGGGGTGGTTCCTCGTGCTAGCACAAGAGGAATCTGGGGTGATGATTAGGAAACGATGGATGGGATGTAATGTAATACGGCAGGGGCCGCACTGGCGTTGCCGACTGACGATGATTGGCGTGCGTGTTGTTCGGGTGGGAAGGGCCATCAAGGTACTCACTCCTATCTGAGTCACGGGGCGTGGCCATCAAGGTGCCTGTTTTCCTCGTCTTGCCCACTGTCCTTGGCGAAAAGGGGGACTGATTATAAATCTTCCATGTACGCCTCATTCTATTATGTTCGCCTTCTTGTTGTTTATTTAGAGTAGCATTAGTTTAGCTATTGTCTTGCTTTCCTTACTAGGGGTAAGAGATGCGGTTGTGCGCGACATAGAGAGCGGGCGGTTGTTTCTTTCTTTCTATTACACTATTTTCTCCTTGTATTGTTCTCTTCTTTTGTTTTCTAAATCTCCACCAATGCGCCGCTCCTTGGCGTGTTTGTTAGTGTGGTTGGTGTGTTTTACGTATAACGACATATCGTGTAATATCACGACAGATGGCGTGGAATGGAGCACCCATCACGTATCCTCCTGGCGCCGCCCCATTCACGCTCGCTTATCGCAATTCGATTCTACTTTAGTCACCCACGAGAAATATAACTTTCAGTCGTGTATGCAAAGACTGCGGCAATTTTCGGCATGTCGGCCGAGTGTTTCGACCACCTTTTCAAGTGTGGCTGTGGCCAGCGCAGGACACCCACACATCCCCTAATTGGTTCAATAGAGTAGAGAATAAATTGACTGATGGTTCTGCGTGGCCATACTGTATGATATGTCCCGTCGTGCTAGAAGAGGTGCTGGCAAATTTATAAGTTAATCTGCCTCTAGGCCCCGAATGAGGTGATCTGAGAATGAGTGAGCACGAAGAGTGCACTAGCACAACTATTGATCTCGCTATCGTCAACTACTGACGGGTGTGATGGGTGCCGTTGTTAGGGAGATTACACAGATACTCGAGAATTTATGACCAAATTTAAGAAAGATCATCGTATTTAAGACACAATGAGATTGAAAGCTAGCAATGAAAATCTGAAGGTGTGACACCTTGGGATAAATTGAAACGCTCACTATCCAAACCTCGTGTCATCTTCCGCACTCAGATTGACAGTGGAAGATGAAGATTTATGACACCGCATGACGTGGTATTATTCAACTTTATTTTCGTTCCACAGGTAATGCGGTATGTTGCCTTTACAGCGTGACAAAATTTATTAAATCATCAATAGACTGGAAGAGCCTGTCTTGGCCTGTCAGGGGTATTAGTTCCAGAGTGAATAGAAGCTTTAAAACAGTCACATAGCAGGTAGGTATAAGGGGTCAGTAGCCATAGGGTAGGTGAAGCTGGTCAATTGGCCTTTGGCCTTCCAATATCTAAGAGGGGGAAACCCCCTTATATATACCCAAGGCCACTATCTCCACTATAGGTGACTAATGCACCCGACATGGTCTTTGTCTGGGTTTAGGGGTCGTTGAAGTCGTTTGACGACGGTGAAATGATCTAACACAGGATACTTATTACCTATTCATTGTCGTTGTAGTTTTGAGGCCGCCATTTATTGAAAAAATCGTAAAGCGTCGAAATCCTCCGATTTCCAGTTTCTGCTGAATGATTGTGGTAATCTGTAATTTGGTCGCTCCCTGAAAAATATAGCTCCCCGTAGTCCTGGTTTCTCATAGAGGAACAGAGTATTCCGTGGCTTGGTAGTTCTTATCCTCCCTCCCCACCCCATGTCCTCAATTGACATTATCTTCTGACCCTGCCTGCTGGCCGCCCAGTAGAGCTGAGACACTATCGGGAGAAATGTAGACGCGGGCCTTCTCCAGCCGAGGCAGCAACGGATCTTTACCGGCTGTGTCTTCTAGCTCAATACTGTCGCTGAGACGGACATTATGAACAACACGCAAGATGGTTGAGATTTTGGTACTGTAGCCACCCCCAGCAAGTATAGCTACTACTGATCCGGCTGCAACGCTCAGTAACGCTACCCCAATCGAGATACCGTAGGCTAGCAAGAGCATGGTAGGTGCGTATGTGTACATGTTTGGGTAGGTGAAGGTCGTCACATTGGTGGGATCTGGCGAGTAAGATGGATCTGGGTATCTGAACGAGGAGAAGTTCAATTTCAATACTTAGAAGACGAACGACTGAAACTGAAACGCATTACTCACTGCGTCAGAGCTGCCTCCGAGCCCAGGCTGATCATAGCATTCATGAACATCTTCTCTAAAATATCTTTCACAGACATTTTGTATAGTTTATTAGCGTCAAAGTTAGCCGCGCTGAGTCCCGAAAGCGTAATCTGAAGGTAGGTGAGTTTCTTCGCGAATGGGAGCTCAGTCAAGGGAAACTTTGTGTCTATGTTGATTGAACCTCCAAGCTTCATCACGTTGTCTACAATAGACCCTGTAAGATAAGTTTGAAAAGCATCCAGAACACTTGGATTGGGAAGAGGAGCAGCTTTTATTAGATACTACATATTTTCCCAGACGCCTGTATGTCAAAAGTTCTTGTTGGAGTTGAGAATGTACATAGTAAGTGTGTAGTATTGGATAATTCCGAGGAACAAGTCCAGAGACAGTGACCTAGGGGATACCTCCAATATCCAGCGGACGGGCGTAATTCGGCAGTAACAGCCAGCAGTTTTACCTCCCTCACTGTCTTCAATATTGTGATCCTGCAGCTTGCTCGCATGTTGTATCGCGATACACTACCAATCAGATACTCAGTTGGCGTCATAAAGGTTGGGGGCCGTATGTAGGCAGTAATCAATTTGTGATGCAGCTTATTTTTAGGTTGACTGAGGGCTGGTAATGTTAACTAATTGAGTCTATCGAGAAAGATCTGCTACCACTGCCATCGGCCAATGGCCATAGCAATTACCACATGGGTCAAAATAGCAGTATTTATCTAGATTCCCAATTCGAGGGCGCTTTTCAGCTCTTAGAGTTGAAATGACCTGGACCCCATGTTTTGCAACATGTCAATGGCATACTACAAACCTTTTTCCCAAAGACAAAAATTGCCGTATCAAAATTCCGTTTTCTAGATAAGCTTCACTTTAGAACTATGGTCGCACGTCGTGATAGCATTACAGATGCTCATGCCATAACTTTGAAATAGATTTAGCAACATCCTGATGACGCTAGTCTTTCACGAACAGGGGCTGCTCTTAAACATTCTGACCACAATATTTCGTCAGATGGACGAAAACATACCCGGTCAAGTTCTAGGGGTACCTTCTAAAGGGGGTCTAAGTTAAATTGATAGAGGATAGGGAAGCGAAGAGGGGGAAGTAAAAACTGCACAAAATGAAAACACAGAGCGAAGTAACTTGGTACTCGCACGTTGTTGATTGCAGTGACCAGGCACACTGCGTCGTTGTACACCAGATATCCCGTGCCTCATCCACCACTGCTTGGAACTGGAGCCTCTCGTACAATTTTTAGTTTAGTATAAAGACCCCGATAAATACCATATCTTTTATGCCTGACCTTACAATCTTGCTCTGTCGTGATCGAAGGGGGGCGACTTGTATAAGTAGCCGGGAGGTTTTTCAGCAGAAACGTATGTCATTTTGCTTCTAGTCTTTTTCTTGCTAACCACAACAATGGCTTTATCGGCCACACTCAGCATAGGCAAGTCCAGTGGGCTGTTGCTAAATGCCACCACATACATATAATAAACGTTTCTCAGATGGGAGATGATACTAGCCTTTACTTTAGCGGTTACCACAAAACTATCGGCAACACATCCTCCACCGATAATTTTTACAGTTTTCGATAGACCTTCTGCTTTTAAAACCTTCTCCCAGATAGCGCGCAGTCTGCAAGTCACAACCACTGCTCCTACGTGGCGTTGGTCTGCCACAAGTTGCAACAGCGACAAAAATTCGGAATGGACGTAAACTGCTAAAGCAACAGCGGCGCAAACGGCGTTAAATGCGTTTTTGTCAGCGGTCTCTTCGTACAGCAAGACAACCTGGCGGAAGGCTGTGTAGGAGTACCCGAGCAGGCCATTAAACAGGCTTTTAAGGGGGCAGGTGTTGTGTTTACTTTGGCGGCTAGTCGCCCAAAATAGCTCACCCGTGTCTTCAGGAGCTAGTGTTTTATCGGCGTCGAGGACCAACATTGTTTAGAGTTTTTTATCAGCGCCCAAAACCTTGTTTAGCTTTCTTTCCGCGCAGAACAAGTTGTAAGTCTTGGTATGATTTCTAAAATTGTATAAAAACTTTAACGCCTTGTCCACCAGCGTTTGCTGCATAAATAGGAGATAGAACAAGATACCGTGGTTTCGGCAGAGATGATATAGCTAGGTCTTTTCGGCGTTTTGCCACTTGTGTAGGTGGTCAACAGAGGCAGATGGACAAGTTCTCTCGGTGTTGCCCTAGCAACGCTGCGTAATAAGCTTTGCATCAACGTTTAAGTAGAGTATGTGCGTATATATATCTAGATCTTGCGGGGTGTGGACGGGCTGTCTAGCGTCTTCCCCCTTTTGCCAAAACATAAAATGTCCGCTAACGACTCTAACTTTTCTACTATTTAGACACTTCTGTTGGATGGTATTAATAGCGCGTTATTGCTAGATGAGCTTGTCTAGCTCTGCTATTTTACGGAAACGGTCGAGCCCGCCAGAGACAAGGGTAGCAATTATTTTGGATTTTTTATAGAACTTAAAATAGTACCGCCTGAGTTTTTGCTTTAGCTAGCGTAGCAAAAAAGTCTTGCCAGAGCTAGGAATTTTATAGATACCAACAATAACCGGTGCATTGTTGGCAGTAGATGGGACGGGGTCCTCCAGGCCTGGCATACTACCTAATGAAGAGATAAAGCCGGTAGTCATACAATGTATATCTTGTAAAGAGGTATGGTGCTTGTGTGGTAAGGGGTATTGTCAGAAGGGATGGAGACAAAAAGAATCTGGCAGTTAAGGCGCTTATATTCAGGATGATTAAAAGTAAAGAGTTAAACGAGAGGTTTTAGGGAAGTGATATATATAGTCAAAGGTTTGGAGTGTGCCAGCTTTCGCTTTTTTTAACAGGGCTCTTAGGCAGCCAAATCGAACTTGTTGGGGCAGCTGTGGAGGCGTGCGTGCTGTAGCAACCAAGAGATGGAATTGGTTGCTTTGAGATAGTTGCTTGCCTTTCTATAAGCTTAGAGGAAGCGCTGCTGGGAGCGCGCAAGCCTTCGAAACTATTTCACACACTCCTAGTCACCGCCCGCTTGCTTCTTTGATATTATATACGTCGATTTGCACAAAAAGAGAATCTGCAAGCTCTCACCACGCCAACCTTAAAATTTATCAGTTAACCTACTTTCTCAACTATTGCAATAGTATCTGCTCGACAGAAATATAAAGGCCTCTAAGAAAAAAATAAACCACATCCAGGCCGACCCCAAAGCGTTATGCTATAATCATTAACCTGACTCACTTTACACCAAAGTTAGCTCATTAGCTTGCAAGCGTTGTTTTATAGCTGCGGTGTGTTCACACATGCCCCTATATATTTCTTCTGATATTACTATAAAGCTGACGTGTTCTGCGAAAAACAGTATTGCAGCAAACACTGCCAGACCGCACACTAGCCAATCCATCGCAAAGACTGCCAGTTGCCTATCATAAAAAAAACCTAAAAACCTTGCTAGGTCGCTAAAAATCGATCGCCTATTTTTATAGGCCTCGGGATTCCAAATCAAGTCAAGTTTGAGGCGGTAAAGTACCTTTGAGACAACGTTCCAGCTATTAATGTGATCCAGCTGGGCCAGAATGAGGGTGTTGACTTCCAGAACCCCATCAACTTACTTTTCGCGGGTGGGTCGTTCTATCGAGGTTGGAATAATATCTTTCAGCACGTCAAGAATCCGCATCACCTACCTACATAACTAAACCAATATTCATTAGCTACATCAGCCTGCTTTGTCCTCTACTTAGCTCGCAACAATAGGCAACTATAGAATTGCCAATCTATAGTTATCCAGATTCTTAATTCGGGCGGTAACTAGGCAAACAAAGGGAAGTCCATTGACTCTTGGGGAACTCTTGATGAAAGGATATTGCCTGTAGTTAAACTATCTTGAAGGATCAATGCGCCAAACCCCTCCTCTAGTTGTTTTGCGTCTTACCGTTCCTTACCCCATAGCCAATTGTTTTAGCGGACCCAGGTGAGGGGGATGCACCCTAGTTGTATCCTAGTGTATCGCCTCGGGTCATTAGCATTTGGTTCAGAGGGGTCCTTTGTTCCCCTGTCCCCACTATCTTCCCGTCTCAGCCGCAGTCTGAGCCTTCATCTATACGCGCGCGCGCAACCACTATTTCTTTCACTCCCGAGACAGCAGCCATCCACTGACGCACGCATGCCTCTTCAAGTCTGGGCATTCGCACCCAACCGAGTATATATGGGACGCAAGCGCATCTCGGACCTTGGTCGACTCCAAAATGCATGACACCGATTCTTCCGCATGCCACCACCCGCCCGCGTCGACTCGAGTAAGCGTCGACCATCGTCAGGTCACATCATTCCCCCGAGCGACACCACCCAGACGCAGCCCTTGCGAAGGAAACAGAAGCTCGCCCATCCCACGCGACCGCCGCCTGCCTTCTGGGACAACCTGTCCGAGATCCCTCTGACGAGAAGCGCGTTGCAGGAGCTGGACAGAAGGAACGCCGGCACTCCGTCACCCTCGTCCGCCTCGTCGACCCATTACACGGCGTAACGCCCACGAGCGAGGGCCTGCCCGCACACCTATACAGCCCGCCACGCAGTACACCCCTTGTTCTAGCCAGACCGAACTGAGGCAGATTAAAAGTTTTGCGAGACAAGGGGGCCCCGATCTATCAGATTTACGAGCGGTAGGTCATGCCCGCTGCTTCTTCCTCCCTCCGTCCCTCCCAGAGTTTCCATCTTATACCCCTTCATCTAGCACCACTACAAACCTGCCGCCGTCGCAAGCAGGTCGGAAATAAGCTCCAGACACTCTAGCCTCGGTCGACGGAAGCGTGGCTCGGCTTCCCCTTCGAAGAGCACTCTGACACCACAAACGACCAGTACTAAGAGTACCGGCCCGTATGGTCGCGCCTTCCAACAGCATCTCATCGACCATGGTATTTGCCCTGATGGTTATGAGCACCCAGACGGCAAAACCCCTCCGCAACCGAATGACCTAGACGATATCCTTCATGTTCTTGCAAAACCGAGGTCTTCTCTTGTCACCATCTCGCTTCTCGGACGGTGACTTCCGACGGTTCAAACGAGCCGACACACATGCCTCCAAAGAATGGCAGGTCACATCCACCGTGATTCCAATCATCGAAGGGGAGGTCGGAAATAATAAGGGTGTTTCCGGGCAAATCCCCTTCACGAATCTTGACCATCTGACGGACGGCTCGCTCGTGCCTGATAATCCGGATCGATACTACGGAGCCTGACTTTGACAATAAGGCATACACTATAACATCCACCTATCACGGGGGCACACTCAAAATGTACACTAGTCATCCACTTCCACCTGCCAGTCCAGGGGCAAGTGGCGGATATGTCGGCACAAATCGGGGCTTATGCTCTGACCAGCGATGTCAATGCTTTTAGGGCTGGAGTGGGTGCTTATCGAAATGTAAGAGATTGGGGGAAGAAAATGAGGGACGAGACGATCAAGAAGGCGAACGAAACGTTGGTGCAAGACGAACACAGCCCAATTGAGAGACTAAGGATGATTTTTGCCCATTAATTTGTGTTTTTTGGAAGGGAGCAGGACGGGGGGGAGGGATTTGCCAGGCATAGGGCCATGGCTTTTCTATTGTATTAAAGACGAAATGACGCTCGCTTTCGACATATTTCAAGTGGCTTTTTTCCCCTGCGGTTCTCCTTTCAATTTACCTGATTGGTGACGGAAAGAGCTACAGGCTAGAAGTTGTCCAATTGATCCCGTTATATGTGATTGTTGCGGTTTGCATCTTGTGAGTTTTAAGACAAATGATAAAAAAAATATTTGCGCTAGCACTAAATACCGTGTTATTAGTGATACGGCTACTGTGTTAAAAATATTGCAAAAGGAGAGGCTTTTGTTATTTATATTTAAAGACTGGATTTTTCCTTTGGCATTAAGTTTGCATTTATTTTGCATTTAATATTATTAAGATAAAAGAGCTTAATATATTTTAATCCGGCTGTTTATCATAAAAGCCCAATTTATTTTTTCTGTATTTTTTTCGATTTTAGTGCTTGGTTCGCGTGATGCCAATGTGTAAGCTTTCGAGAAAATCTTGCCTTTATTGACTTATCTATAAAGCCTATGAACTGTCCCTTTCACAAAAGTCTGTTGATTTTCAAAATGTTACTAAGAGGCCATGTTGAATGCATAACGCTTATGCACCGCAGAGTTGTTTCACGGTATGGCAGTGAGAAATGACCAATAGATTCCGGATGAAACATGAGCCAACCGAGACATGACTCGTCTATACCACTACCTCTGGGCGTTGCATAATGTCAGATATAAGCGATGGCATGCAATTGGGTTGAATGTGTTGTATTGATTGATCTGTTCATATACCGGTATGTGTTCTCGAGTAGTGACCGCGCCTGTAGGCAGATTTGTATGGGGCCCCTGTCAACCTGACATGGGTCCGTCATTGGATATCCCTTCAGTCAATATACCGAATAAGATCATATCCCTTATATCTGACACATAATAGTGACGGGCTACTGTGCACAACACGCTACATGATAACCAGCTTTTAGCCAATCGTTTGTTTTCGGCTTCCGTTATACCTTGTATGTGTAATACTGTGTTTGGGGTTTAGATCATGTCAGAAATAAGCGAGCCAGTCAATTGAGGGTATATTCTGCTGTTCTTTCCAAACGTGGAATTGCACATATATTCGCATCGGATTGGCCGCTCTATCTATTCCAATATGGGTATGTCAGTGATGTCGCTACGCGCTCGTGGTGGTCGGCTTCTACTAGAATGCAAAAATTACCCGGCCATCAAAAAATACCGACATATCCAAAAACACTCGGCCATCAAAACTTTTCCGGCCGACCTTGATCAAGAGCGAGAGGGTGCCGAGGCAATCGCCCACGATATCGCCGCTCAACACGAGAGGCATTTAGGATTTTGCTACGAGGAACTGGATAGGATTGTCAAATCGTTTCGTTATTGGCCACCCGGGCGCCAGAAACCGATTAACAGCATTCTCCCATTCCCTGTGAACTGAGGCTTTTCCAGACACCCGACAAAGAGAGATAGAGATATTAATACTGAAGTGGAGTGCCAAGCAAGTGGCTGACTTGGCCACCGAGGTGGCTCCAGGGGAATACGGAAATAAATAAGATGAGGATATGGGAGGCAACTATACAGGACTACCTAGTTAGACATTGTCAGGAACCTCACACTTTGGGGTAGGTGAAGACACCTGTTGTTGCACGAAGGTTTTAAAGCCTTCGTGGGTGTGAAGGGTTAGCTAAACGGCTATATTGGAATATGCTGTTTATTAAAATACGTAGGGAAGAAGGGAAGTTCTGAAGTAGAAGGCCTAGCTAAGTCCCAGCTATATATAGGCTAGTTGTCTGGCCAGACCAGACCTATTCGGGTATGCTTAACCTAGCCCGTAACAGTGGGCAACCATTTAACTATATGCAAATGTCTCTTTGTACTCTGTGACAGACATGCGCACACTAGAAGCTCTCATTTTTGGAAGCAATATAATTTTGATGATTTTCTACTGATCGTTTAATTCTCTAGGTGATAAATGCCTTAAGAAGTGTTTTAGCCAAACTCGAAATATTTATAGGAACAAGAATTAAACTGTCGAGAACGAGCTCACACTCTTACTTATATAATAAAGAATTTGCGGAATTATTAAAAAATAAATAAACAATATTATCGCTGGATTGATTCCAAAGATGATAAGCCCTATATTAATTTGCTTAATGAACTGATCATCGTTGCATGACACCTTCCACCTCGATCCCTTCCCGAAGATGCGCAGATACAGCACAGAAGTGTATTCGTCCTAAAGTGAATAAAAGCCTTAAAGCAGTCACATATAAGGTGGCTATAAAGGGTCAATAGCCATATGGGTGGGTGAAGGTTAGTTAACTGTCCCCTGGACTTCCAGTATCTAAGGGGAGGAACCTCCCCTTTATATACCCAACGCCACTACATCCACTCTAGGGGTCTATAGTAACTATGACCCCTGATACAAATGTAGTGACTTGCGCTAAGGTTTCTGAGTTTTAAAACAATTTCTTTGGCTTTGTTCAAAAACAGTCATATGAATAGGGCAGTCATAATAGAATCTGATTGTATTTGATACAATGGGTCTGTTGGCTGGAGTACAAGCGATATAAAAAGGCGAACTCTCATCGCCCAACGATTATCAAGCCAAAGACAAACCAAATCAATCGAAATAAAATTAAAAATAGATAAATCTCACGAGCAAAGATGACATTCATGGATTTGTACGAGCTACTCAATGTCGCCAGCGATGCTGACGTACCCACAATCGAGAGGGCATTTAGAGAATTATCTCTCACCTTACATCAGGACAAAGCGAACGTATCGACAATCCCCTTCGGCCGTGTTGAAACTCAAGAAGAGGGTGAAGCTCGCGAAAAACAAAACCACGAGCGTTACGTGAAAGTAATGGAAGCTCGAGACACTCTTACAAATCTCGCGAAGCGTAAACAGTACGATCTAGAACGCGCAAATAATCGTTTGTCTAACAAAGGCAGCAGCACCAGTGATTCCAAGCCCAGTGAATTCGGAACTCGAAGTGCGTTCACTGATTCTAGCGGATTCAACACACCCTGTCCGTACCAAAAGCGCAATGAAGGCAGTAAGCCACAGCGCATGAATGATTCTCCAACAAGCCCGGGAAGGAGGCTCGACATCGAGTTGGGTCATAATTCGCACGTAAACAATCTTGACAATCTAGTGATTCAACTGACCACAATGCGTTCTGCAGTAGATGGGACAGTGCGAATATTGCCATCTGCACCAAGCTACCCGGATTACTTGACAATCGTCTCTTCGTTGAGTAATGCTACAACGATGACCACGGAGGTCATTAGTTGCATCAAAGATGCTCGAGACCTGCATCTTAGCGATCTAAACTCTGCAACAGCAAGAGAGTTGTACAGGTCCGCCATTGCCGATGCAAGCACTCATCGTAATAAAGTACAGACACTTATTCGCGAGTTACAGTCAAAACTGGGACTACCTTTGAGAACACGATATAGCTCTATGCGTGCCGCGTTTACTCGGCTCCGCCTTTGATGAAATCCTAGAGAGCAGCTAACGGCCCGTAGATAGGCAGCGAATGGCACCGTCTAAACAACCTTTTCCTTGACTTGGGAATACCCTTGAAACGTTTTTGGATTTGCTTCCATACCTAATATCAATTTGTTTTATTTAGAATCAGAATACAAAAAGCTTCCCCAAGAAAACTAGAAAGAGATTAAAAAAAATTAGTAAGTACATCATATTTTACCGCCTTGGAAAGAGATAACATAGTAAATTGAAAAATATAAATGAGGTAGTAATCTTGAAGACGCGGTACGGAGTACTCCGACTGACTTATTGTGCCAATGTAGGAGTACATTTGGCCGCCGTCTCGTTGTAGCTGCCGGCGCTACATTTTGAACTGGGCGTGAGTTTACGTCGCGCCGAGCGATACGTGGCGCACAGCGAAATGCACAGGGTTCAAGTAATTAAAAAACTGACATAATGCGATAGAACTCGAAAGTAAGAGATTGTCGTGAATGTAAAAGTAGCATTATGATAAAAATGAGAAAGGGGCTGAGGTTTAGTTCTTGGCAACGATTAGGGGTTTTAATCGATTCTGTGTCCTGATCGGACTTCCGATCAATAGGGGACCCTATTTACCAGTCTAACGACTTTTCCGTGTTCGATCCGCAGCCCCTCTGTGTATCATCTCTGCCGGCAGAGGCATTTTTCGTCCAGTCGTATATGCCACCGCGGGCATTGAAAGCATCCTGATCCCAGTATATCTCACTCAGTGCTTGCTGCACCCCGACCTCAAGAATGGATCGCGACTGCTTCTCAACTCCGGCGCCCTTGTCAACGAAGCAGAAGAACTCATCAATCAGGAGGTAGCTGGAAGCCATGACGGAGTTCGGCTCGGGGATGAATCCTCCGACATGTTTATGCTTGTCGCAGAACGTCTCATACTGCTCGTCGGAAATGAGGAGTGTTCGAGCGTTGCGTTTCCTCTTGTTGAGTCTGGTGTCTTCCTCTTCGGCGTCGTTCTCGCCCTCAACGAATAGCACCTGGAAGACCTCATCAATCGAGGTCCATAATCTACATTTACAGTCGCGCCCATCCCCGAGGAAGATAGAAAATACGTACCTGAAAGACCTTCCAACGAAACGGGTCGAGCCGAGTGACTATGTTGGCCATGTCCTCTTCCCAGTTATGGCTGCAAACGACAGTATTGAGCTTGAACTTGATGCCCAGCTCACGACACCAGTCTCGAATGCGGAATAGCTGCGTGACATTTTCGCCGGTACCGCGGCCGATGGCGATATTGGTCTGCTCATTGAAACTGTCGCAGCTTACGCCCAGCACGTCGACCCACCTGGAGGTTTTGAGAAACGGGTTCATTTGATGATGGACACGGTGACTTACCTTCCGTTCTTCACCAGCCACTGCTTCGTGACTTTCGTCCCGTTGGTGATGATGCTGACGCCCTCAAGGCCCAGATCGACCTTGCAAAAGCGGCAGAGCATCGCCAACTTCTCCGGGTACAAAAACGGCTCACCGCCAGCGAAGTTGATCTTCTTCATGCCGGCCTCGCGCAGCAAGCGCAATCCCTTCTGCATGTCTTCCTCTGAGGCGACATAGGAGCTCCTCTCAGTGTGGAAACAGAAGCCGCACTCTTTGTTGCACTTTCGCGTGAAGAAGTAGTTGACCGAGACGGGCTTGGTCACCTTTTTGTCCTGGCGATTCCGGTAGATTAGGTAGGCTCCAATGGCGATGACACTTGCATGGGCGATGATAATGGCCCGCGTCCAGGTCGAAAAGAAAAGGCTTAACAACATTGTTGATTTGTCGAGACTGCAGCTGTTTTGCCAAGTTATGTAGATCAGTAACTATGGGGAGATTGTATACCAAATGACATCGATGCCACCTAGTCATAGACTAAAGGTAAGTCGACAGAAGTGGCTTACGGATTCCAGCAGAACCTCTCAGTAGTCTTTGACTTTTGAGGGAGTGGTATATGCGGAGTATGTAATAAGGAGTCATGTAGGCTGTGTAGTTTGGTGGTTGCATTGAGGTGTAGAACCGATGATTTGTTCTACAAGATGCAACGACCCACCACACAACTTCCCTTCTGCAACAAACCTACATATGGAGGTAAGCACACACAGCTTGGATGCGATTTAAGTTCGACCCGCAAAGCCTCCCTAATTCGTAGACTATCTTGCGTTCCTGACTTTTGTATTCAAATTTAAGTTTACCCACTGCGCAGATCTCGGATAACTTTCGAGGGCACACCATGTCTACTGCTATAGTTCGCATAATGCTGGTATATCCAGTGTTGACTAGTATTATTACTGTACAAGAGGAAAAGTTCTATCGGCGCTGGCGAACCTATCTTAATGGTATATAGCCTGGTTTATGGCCCGTGCCATGCCTGGTATTCGGTCATAGGTAGTTCCACGACATGTACAGGCGTTCTGTGATGTAAAACTAAAGCCTCGCTACGAAAGATATCTGGAACATGCTCACGTCCCCCAATGTAAGTTATATACCGTACCTGTGTGTACCCTGGTCGTATTTCAGATAGAAGGGCTACACTGCTATCGCTGTGCACAGAAGGGCCACTTACCGGGTACCCCCCAGTCACCGATAAGGTGTAGGTTTCCGGTGCAAACCGGGATTGTACAGCGGCTACCTAGTTAGGCAAAGGGTCGTTATAGGCTAGCATTGCTCACAGCTATTATCTGGAATAGTGATATACAGTCCGACAAGCTTTCGGACAGAGATCGTGTCAGACTATTTCCAGACGATAAACTATTTCTCTACCGTTATATATCAACTGCGTACACCCTTTTGATAGGAAACTGTAATTGCTAAAATTATTTTCAAGTTGTGTATAGATAGCGTGTTTTGGAAGATTAGCTACAAGCTTTTCAAAGTGTTAATATAACTGCTACACTAGGTACTTACACCGACTCCCCACCGTCGCGGCAAGCCAGGTAGGTAGGTCCCCCGTGTACATACCACAAGCCGGGACGGTACGCCAATAGGTCTGATTGGCGTGTAACTGTGAAGGGCTTGACCTTGCGGTCGTTTGCTATACAGATTTATTAAGTATCCTAAGGGGAGAAGAGTTTTCTCGTGCGCCTTAGCTGGTGCGTAGCGCTTATATAGCTGGTTTTACGTAGCGTAACCGCGTAGCGTGACCGCTAACCGAGGTTATCAGTCAGCGCGTTCCAGCGGTAGACCGGAACACCATACTGGGCCTGACCCGTAACAGTAACAACATGACGAGACGAGACATAGTAGTGGTCCTGTTTCTGATTCTGTCCGGCGGAGAGACTCCGGAATTTGGGCCTCTCCGTTTACCAGGTCGGAAGCAGCAAACCAATTGTGGTATGCAAGTAGGCCAGGCGGGCACAGTCAGCACCAGCGTATGGTTCGCTTATGGTTGAATAAACAGGCACTGTCTCGGGGAATGTGCGTACTGGCTGCGGGGGAAGTGGGTGAAAGCACTAATGAAGTGGCATTCTGACTAATAACTACCTTACCTCACGTAGGTAATGGGGTGGACAATGAAGAAGATGAAAGAAACAGACTAAAGACCTCAAGGCGTGCCCCCTGTAAGGTAGATGTGCAGTTGTTGCCAGCCCTGCGATTTTTAAGATTCATGATTTGTCGCTTTACAGGTACACAGGCGACAGTATCCATCTACTTCCATACATCAAGACTGGCCGGCCGCATTCTGCTGGTACACTGTAGCACCCCAGAATACAAAACTGTATCACCCGATTCCAGCGTCAAAATTCTCAAGAGTATCACCGGACGCCAAACATGGGTTCCACTACCGAACAGCCAAGAGGTGGCCTCATATTCGTCCTCGGCCCCCCTGGCAGCGGCAAGGGTACCACGTGCAAACTTGCCATCGAGAAGTCCGGTCATGGGCTCGGTCATCAATATCGTCACCTTTCATTAGGAGACCACCTACGAGAGCTTTGTAAACCTCAAGAACATGAAAATCCGGACATAGATTATGAGAGGATCCGTCGCCACCTGCGAGTTAACCAGCTCTTGCCTTCTACGGTGCTCAACCCCGTTCTCCAGGCTGCGCTCCTCCTAACCGATGATGGACCCGATGACACTACCACGACCTGGCTTATCGACGGGTTTCCACGTGACATGGAACAAGCGCTCGCATTCGAAGAGAAGGTAGACACGCGTTTTATCTCTTGATATGCAAAATTTATAGAATGCGAATGCTAGAAGAACAAGTGTTGATCGACGCGACTAATCTCTTTTATAGCTCGGCAAACCGGTGAGAGTCATTATTCTTGAGTGTACGCGCGACGTGGCACAACATCGCTTCCTGAACCGTGGAAGGGAAAGGGCCGACGACTTGGAGCGTTTCAATAGGCGATACGACGAGTATGTTGAGAACATGAAAGAGATTCGACCACATTACACGAATATCACCCAGTCTGTGAGTCTCTACATTCTACATTCAGACTGACTGGTTGACATTATTTCTAACTGAATATCTGTTTGCTATTTCCAGATCAGTGCAGATCGAAGTCGTGAGGACTGCCTTGCACAGTTCTTAGGTGCGTTATCCGAAAGGGATAAATGAATCATATGCAAGTTTCCGATCACGGATGCAAGCTAGATACATATGAAGTACCGGTGAACGGGTTTATAAATGGCCTCCTCAGATTAAGAGAAGGGAAGCATAAAATGGTGAGATAAAGTAAGCTCGAGCGCACTTGAAACAGCATCAAGTGCAAGCAATAGAAAGCTTGGTCATCTTTCGTTTATGTAATAGTGAGCGAGGGTCGGCTGATCTTGGTACTGTCAAAGTCACGCTGACCACCACCGGATGTCAAACTGGTAAGAAAGAGTGTGTGACCTGAGGCGGAAAGAGATCCATCAATTAAACTGATTTATGCAATTCCGTGTCATTGAGTCAGATTCCCCCCTTTTTGTTCCCCTTGTTTTGTCGTGCAGGATGAAGAAATTAGCTATTAGGAGACGAACCGAGGACCATTCACTTGTCCAATCGAAGGCGCATAGGGGGTGGTCGCTGTAACATAACACCTAATGAACAGACAGCGCCTTTCTGCAGGTGTTATTTCCCTTGCGACTACAAGTGCTGCGAGTACCGGAATACCTATACTGACCCCAATTAAGCTCATGCTGCGAATGAAAATCTGCCCTGCTTATACGTACAGACAATACAGTAAATCAAACCCAATAAGCGACTAAAGCAACGTCGCCTCGCTCTCAATTTAACATAGATAGCGCTTTGCCTTTCTCTATAATAAATGATCAACCGGAAGAGTTAGCATTCAAAAGAATGCATTTTGATAGAGTACAGTGATAACTATATGGAAATCCTGCACGATGTGTCTCTTACTTTGTGCCTTGGCGATAGTAATTGCTCCTATTTCATTCATGCATAGCCCAGTTGCCAAGGGGTTGGACGCCTACTCCCCTTCCATGTCTATATATCAAATAGTCATCAACGTGTATCTATCAGCGGTATCTCAAACCGCTCTTTGTTAGAAGAGAACCCTTTTAGCTTTGTGGATACCAGTTACGCCCCAATCGTGAAGTTTGATCCTGTCCATCCAGAGCATATAGTCCTCAGCTAGCCATTGTACCTGCGTCTTAGCGTACTCCCAATAGTCAGGATACAATTCAGCAAATTCCCAGTCTATCAGCCCGGTTATTAACTTATTAATGTCTACCAAGACGTTCTGTGGGGCGATGTCGGCATGCGTGGAGAGAGACGTGGTCAAGCTTGGAAGGCAATTCATCAGGTTTTCGCCGTACGAACCGCCATTGAAGTGTAAATAACGGTCGTTGATGCGCGCTCTGAGGTAATCGTCGCTTAAGAGAGGTCTTGGCGGAGAGCTTAGGTTCTTAGTAAAACATTAAGGCAGACAAAGCCGTTTCGTTTGCGTTACATTGGTGCAAATAATTGAGATCGGATGGCTCGGAAATCACATGCATGATGTTGTAGCTCTTGTGGCAGGCAAGATGAAGAGTGTGAGGGAAAGTAGATAACAGCGCACCATACTAGGTAGGTGGTACTGATGAGCATCTAGGCCATAACATGGCCAAAACAAGGTCAAACAAGGCCACCAATCATAGCCGACTGGATTTCGGTTCTGAGTTGGGGGTTATCCTTCATTTAATAAAGTCCCATCCCCCATATCAAGCTACCTCCCTTTTTTCGATCCTTTCCACCGAAAACCAGCATGGCAGACATAATTTCAATAGCTCTCAGTGCTATTGGCGCGACCCAGAGAACGAGCATTAGTCTTTATAAATTTGTTCGTGGTTGTAAAGAAGCTCGTAACGACCTTGTCGGAATCGCACAACAGCTCTCTGAACTCACATTGGTCCTCGAACTCATCAAAGAGAGCAACGATGTCGCGTCCGAAAGCTTGCCGGAAGCTCTACAAGCCCAGCTCAAAGCAATGCTGGCAAGCTGCGAGAAACTCGTACAAGATATCGAAGAGGTCATTGCCGGCTGCAATGGAAGAACTGGACCGCTACAATGGACTTTACTGAAAAAGGAGAAGGTGAAGGCGATGAGCGCCTCTCTCGAGGCATTCAAAGGCGGTCTAAATCTCGCTCTCGACACTGCTAATCTGTTCGTTCTCCCGCTGAGCTTCCTACGGCATCCTGAAAACTGACAGTGGTTCAGATTTGTAGCAAAGGATATGAAGAATAATATGAACGCAATTCACCAAGATACAACCGAGATAAAACGAGACACCGAAGCGATTCTAGAAGAGATCCAGAGACTGCGAATACAGTTACCCAATGATAGACCCCTAGATGAAAAGCGGATTCAACTTGAGGCCTGGCTCGACGACTTGACCCAGTACGCAGCAACCGTAGCCGATGGCGAAATTGTTGACGATGTCGGTAATGTCGATGATCTCGATGATCTCGATATGCCCTTCCTTGCATGGAACCGAGAGAATAGCGAGGCGACATTGACTATACATTCGGGTGTATCCACGCCTTCAATACAAGCTATGATTGGCGGCATGAATTATACCAAATACCCAACACAACCCAATCCAACCAACTCTCAGGACGGGAGCTCTGCTAGCGGCCATCTGAACGCCTCTACTATACCAAATAGCCTACAATATAGTAGCAAAAGTCCCCCCTCCCACCTCATCGCTAGCTTGCCATGTAAAAGCAGGCTGATCGGAATAGATGGTAACGCAGAGCGCCAGATTTGCGTATCCATACACGAGGATGGTGTCGTGAGAATCTGGTCAATGCAAACGAAGCAACTCTCAAGAGAGCTAAAATCGAGCTTCCCGATTTCAAGTACAGTTTGGGTAGCGATCTGTCCAGCCAACCCAACTATTCTCATAATATATGATTATCGGAAGATCTCAAAACCGGGGAAGTTGAATATTGAAGCGTGGAACTGGGTCGAAGATCGTAAAATCCGCCTCATCATCAACACAAAATTTACTCCTGAAACAGGATATTTCTTCGTGCCGTCTTCTCCCGTCATCTATACACAGACCACCGCGGGCGATTTAATAATAATCGATCTTGATGTGTCGCCACAAGAGTCCTCCACGGGGCAAAGAGTCTCATTATCTAACCTCGCAATCTCAATACGTCAGAACGCGATTTCTAATTGAGGAAGCCTTTTCAGAGTTAGCTTCATATCTGACAAGGATGTTGCCCTTATATGGCGGCGGGTAAAGCAAGGGGGATTACTGCGTGTGCCTCCAAAGTACGATTATTTTTTTGAGGTTGCACGCTTGTCTTCAATAGCGCCAGAGGAAGGTCAGAGGAAGCCGTTGACCAGCGAAAGATACAGTCTCAGCATTATCAGTCATGCTCGTGTGACTGCGGAATTTCAGCTGCCTAGCAAAGCACGGCCGATCGATATGAAAGTTGTTCCCGAAAAGGGTATTCTGCTCGTCTTTGAGACTCGCAGGCCCCAGAAGGCAGTAAGTGGGAGCAGATTAGTATATGGTTTGAAGCTCGAAACAGGCGAGGAGCTATTCACTCACGAGTATCCGATGAATTGGACGTCAACTCCTCCAATAAATTCATGTGTTGGGTTTAAAGACCACGATTTTCACTTTCATGGGATCAGCTTCGCAGATGGTAGCGAACTTGCCGAGTTTGAAGTCGTAGGAACTATTGTATTTGAAACCGCTGGCGAAATCGTTTCTGCGCTTCGGATGCAATCTAAAATCGGATTCTGGAGCACTAAGAAACCCCATGCGTTGCAGAATAGCTAACTGATGGCTTCGGCTTTTGCCGATAAAGGATATATCGTATCTGTCTCATATCGAGTTGCTATTACTCAGCAAATGCTTTGGTACCGAATGTTTAATTTTGCATACAGATGTATATATACTAGACTTCCCCCCTTCATAAAGGGGGTTCAAGGGCCAAGAGACCACTTCACACACCCGGACCTATCTCGAGAGCTCCTACCTACTATATGACTGCGCACGAAGCTATCTGTTCACTTTAGTATACCTACACCTAATGCATGTATGGGTTCCTAGTATCGCATGACGGCTTCCGGATCCCGGCGGATCCTTTCGTATCTTGAATAACAACTATATTAGACTAAAGTGGCTAGATTACCTTTAGGGATTGACACACAGGATGAGAGTGATTTGTGGAGTGAATCAGAGCAGCTGTTGTTTTATCTCAGGTGGAAGCTCTGTAGACCGGGAGATAAAAGTCTCTCATAAATAGAGGATGAGCGATAAAAAGACTTTTCAACTAACTACATAAGTCAAGTTATATCTAACCTTGAATATCAGATATATGATAAGTGCCGCAGTCTGGCTCTATGCGAGAGATGTCATGAGAAGAAACTACTAAGCCTAAAGTCTCCTCTACTAGTTATACCGATGCTCCGTGTCTTAAAGTACAGATATACGACACCGCCTGTTCTCCGTATTGTATATGACCCATTTAATATAATAGTGGGCTAGCCACAATTATTCATCCGCCGAGCAAACCCTGGTGCAAGAAACGTTTCCCAACAGTGGAATATCAATATCAATTATCGAATTAAGGCGATTGGAAATACGCATTATTTACAGTTGATGACAGAAAAGGGGGAAGGTGGAGATAAGTTCATATTCAAGAGGTAGTATATACTATGAATGTTATTTAGATAAGTATATATGGGAAGTTTGGAGCTCAGATCGCCAAATATCGTTTCCTGCAACAGATATTATCAAACTGCCTCCATACAAAAGGGAATTCTGTCTACGTAACTGTTTAATAACAAAGAACCTCACGGCCGGGTACAGAAGTCATCAGCGTCGAAGCTGATGATGGCGTTCAGGTTTTGTCTCATCTGGTTGATCAGGTTATACTCCATCTGAGCATCCATCCTCTGCTGTTGGGTGACGCCGGCGGACGCGACTAGCGCATCCCAGCTAGCCTCGAGACTATCCAACCTTCGCGTGACGTACTGTCGATGATGATTAGTGACCCGCTTGGCGAGTCTGCCGAGATTGAGGTGAGCTCTCAGGTTCGTCGGTCCATTGGGGCTGGCCATGCCGTAAAGCTGGTCGAACTGCGTGACAGCGGCCTGCAGACCGTCGTAGGTATTGTGCGTCAAGTCCAGAATATGCGCATCATTCATGTAGCTAAAAGTAGCGAAACCCTGTAAGAGTAAAAGAATAGGTAAAGACTTCGGTTAGCAAAACTACTTATCACCTAGAAATTTCAAGCTGCCTGGGGTACGTAGGTAGACCTAGATAACTACGAAAGCTGGAAAAAGGAAGAAGAAAAAGCTTACGAGTCTCAGACGTTGGAGGGCTTCTCGCGTGTTATGCAGACTAGGATTGTCGGCCCACGCGTCCCACGAGGCATCTGATGTTGGGTTGGCAGACGCTTGAACAACGACCCCCTTGTACCTGTTCACCGACCCCTGCAGATTGGTCATGACCTCGGGGTTCGCGCTCGAACCTATTGCATCCATCGAGTCGTTGAATAGACTTCCCGGGATGTTTAAGAGATCAGTATCGAAACCTGGCGGTAGGTTAAACTGGGTTCCCCAGTCGCGGTATAAAGTTTGGCCAAATGATGCTATTATGTCGAAGCTCATAGAAGGTAGGGCGTCCGTCGTCGGACCATTACCATCTTCTTCATCCATCGTCGGGGCCTGGACGTACTCGAAGAAGTTTCTGATTCCTTGACGCTCCGGAAACATGTGCTACGAAGCATACTAGATGAGCAAACGGCCGATGTCACGGACGAGCATCCTCACGAGAGAGAGAAAAAAAAGACGAAAAGGGGATCGGAGAGAGTTCGTTACTTACCTCGGCATCGACGGCGACGCTGCCAGGCTGCGTCAGGTCTGTCTCCGCGTCGTCTCTCAAAGCGCTCGACGTACAATCGGCTGGGTTGGACAGAGCGTAAGCGCTTTCGTCACCTGAGAAGTCATGATTGTTAATGCTTGCGCTTGTAGACAGACCGGGCACGGCGTCGCAGGGGAAACTGTTGTTGCCGTAAGGGTTTTACTTGCCGTTACCCTTTTCAGCGTCTAGATCCTGGCCATTGTGGCCAGTCGGGTACCTGGCTGAATAGATCGTGACTCCCGGTCCGCCGTTGACTACATTACGTATGTTGTATGGGACTTGTGAGCCGGAGTTTGCGGATCTCTCCCAGAAGAAAAGCCAACGTCGGACTTTAGCCATGAGGTTCTGCCAGGGCAAGGGGCCAGTACCATCGTCTATCTCGTCGGGATCTGTACCCTCGTTGTCCATTGTGAAGTTGGTGTAGCATACTATGGTCTGCGGCTTTGGTGTGCCCAGGTAGTCGCCGCAGTTTTTGAGGTTGTCCCCGATCTTATCGGACGTCGGCTCGGCGAGGCCGGGGTACCCAAACTCCATATAGCCGTATTCGGGTGCTTCTTCTGCGACGCCGAAGCCAAGACATAGATTATGAAAGTTTGTAATGGCAACTACGTCCTCGACAGCACTCCCAATGCTGTCGGACACCTGGAGCTCCGTGTCGGGTGCCGAAAGACCATACCAGTCGTTCCATGCAGCTGAACCTTCCGGAATGAGTAGCTTATTACCCTGGTGGAAGTCCGCTCGCCAATGCGCCGTTCTATACGTGTATTGTCTCTTAGACGACCATGAGCTACGAGTCCATGTGCTGTTATCAAATCCCCCACGATAGACGCGATGCACACTGGTGCTTCCAAAGTTTGCAAAGTGTAAATCGTGAAACACTCCTCCAGACGTTCCATTTCCAGCCTCAATCCAAGTGTTGAGCGGTGCTGTACTTAACATCATGCAGAACGGAGTAGAACAGTTGCCTCGGGGATTCCATTGGTCATGGTAGGTGAAGAATTGATGAGTTGTAGAGGAAAGGTCTCGTCGCTGTAGGCTCGGTTCCGTCGGCCCTCCAAGCTGTTGGATTGAGTAGTATAGCCAGGCGGTGCTCTCGGCGATGCAGGAGAGTGTATTTCCATCGTTTCCGCCAACAAAAGTGATATCACAGTCGATGTCGGGGAAGTCCAGAGGACTTTCGAGTAAACCTACCTGCACATTTCTCAAAGATCCGTCTTGAAAGTTAGTAGTAAATACCTCGCCCACACTGTCTGGGAAAATGGTCTGCTCGATCAGCCCCGTGAAAACCCCCGTGACAATCAGTTAAGACGGTAGGGTGACGGTGGGAGTAGATCCGGAGTCACCAGGATCTAATCCCGGTGGAATGGGTAAGTGAGGGTCGATTGGGATTGGGTAGTCGTCCTCACCCTGACCAACATCAGGACACTCGTTGAACCAGGTGTTGGCGACACAGGTGCCCGGATAAACGTCGTGGTAATCGGCACGTTTCTGCGAGCCCAAGATGGGGAAGTGAATATTCTCACCCCGGCCGTAGCCGTCGAATCTAGTTCCCTCGTCGAGCCAGGTCATGCTACTCCCTGCCACCGGGATGAAACCGCCATTCTTCCAGACGCGGGCCTTCCCAGTGAACTTGTCAACCCAGATCAGGTCGACAAGGCCGTCGCCGGTGACCTAGACAAACCGTTAGCATTTCTGATCTTGAGGCATCGAATAGGTACAAGCACTCACGTCGGCCCATTTGAAATTGGCTCTATCAAAGTGGCCACTTGGGGCGTACTTGATCTGATCCTTGTACTGTAAGCCACCAGCTTTGTTGAGGCTTCCGAACGTCTGGCCATCCTTCATCATGCAAAGATAGTCAACGCGCTTATCGCCATCTACTCAGTTGTCAGTATACAGACTGGGCGCGGAAATGTTTCAAACAAGGCAGTCAAACCTAAATCTCCGAACTTGAGAGCTTGATCATACACACCCAGACCCCATCCCTCAGTACACAGATTAGATCCCGTGTCGACAGCCCAAGTAGGCTTGGCGAATGTGGGAGAAGCATCACCGGGCTTGTAAGTGTTGCGCCACCATTCCACACGCCCTGTGTGTCTCTCGACGGCTAGGATATCGCAAAGACCATCTCCGTCCCAGTCACCCTATCGAACGGTCATCGTCAGTCTTAGTGATCAAACGAGAGAAATCAAAACAATACTGACAAACTGGATGCTCTTTCTGTCTCTGTCGATATCAATGATTACCCCATGCTGACCCCATGTCGGAGGGCTGTTTATGTTCTCGTAGAGGGTTATTTGACCTGTTGATAGTACCCACAGGTAGTCTTGAGTACCAGTTGTCAGCCAATTTTTAAGAAAAGAACAAGATGGAGAGTGGGGGCGAGAAAAGAGCAGAGCCAGAGAGGATAAGTAAGACAGGATCGCATACCATCATAGCCACGGCCGAACATATCGCAGTAGTACACCCCATCACCCTTGATCTTTGTCCCACCCTTTCCAGTGTTGTGAAAGGGGTAAAGAGAGTACAAGTTGTCTGTGTCGGGGGGAGTTCTCACAGTGATGATGCGATCCGCCTTCCCTGAGCCCCAGATCCTGCCGAAGTGCACGTTGTGCTTGGCTGCGATTATGCCGTTTGCATCGTGATCCTTCGTGGCCCTGGTCCAGTGAGGTCGCAGGCCGGGCCCGTCATCATCCTTGTCTCCGCGCTGATTTGTAAAGATCTTGGTGGAGCCATCATCGTAGACATAGACCCAGTCCGACCTGCCATCGCCGTTGATATCAACCAGGCGAACACCGTCTATCCCTTCCGGCTCGCCTTGAGCGAAGAACGTGGGTCCGCCACCGACCTAATCAAACGAGCCCTTTGAGTCAGCACAAGTTCTCACGTCGCCGAGTCTCTTTACCCAAAAAATGAGGGGATTTTCATCTTACCAGTCCTTGCCAATATCCTCCTTCCGCAGTCGTTGGTGCGAGACCGACGCCCCCGTTGCGCCAGCAGTAGATGTCTCCTTTGTCGTCGATGGCGCAGTAGTCCAGACGGCCATCGCCATCCATGTCGCCAAGGCGGACTATAGTTCACTGGAGTCAGTAATTACTCTTTCAGGTAAAAACTGTGACGAGTTTCGGGAGTTCAGCATGCTCCTGAAACATGTTGGTCGCCCTCAATAGGAGATTTTTGGCTGACAAGTGGCCAAATGGGGAAGAAAATGACTCCAGGGGTAGCATACCACGATCCTGGGTAACCCAGGATTCGCCCTTCCGAATCAACCCGCCGTCGCCAGTGGGCTTGAAAGTGGGAGGGTTACCGCCTTGGTTGATGGAGACAAACATGTTTCCGTAAAGGTCGATGCAGATGAAGTCGTCAAGCCCGTCACCGTTAACGTCACCCCAGCGGATGCCACTGGTCAGGCACTTCAAGCCAACATCCAACATCACTCCAGGAGCTGTGGTGAAATCGACACCATTGTTGATGTACATGACACACGATCCCGCTACCTCATCGGCGGTCTTGTCAGAGCAGTGGATCAGTTCATCCTCGTAGGCGGTCGGGTCTGCATCCCCTATGTTCACTAATTGTGCAAAGAAGAGTTGTGTGTGGTCCCCCTCGAGAACCACCGTCTGGTTCTTGTCGGGGCCTAGTTTGAGAATGGAAAGCCTTAAGGGAATACTGTACTCCTCGTCATGGGCATAAGGTCCGTCGTCAGCTCCGCTGCCGTCCTGTGTTCGGACGGGACCACGTCCGGCTCCGAGTGTGACATCACAGGTCGTATCGCTGATAGTCCCGTTGTCCGGCTTACCGGTGTTGATGGGCGGAGTGAGGAATCCCTTGTCTTCGGCGACTTGGATGGCCTGGTCCCACACGGCAGCCAGCTTGGCCGCGCCCTTCTCATTGGGGTGAAGGGCACCGTAGTAGTCCGTTGAAAGATCCAAGAAGCCGTCGTCAAACTCGGCTAGAACAATCTTCCTGCCTTCAGCGGAAAAGCGTTGATAAAGGTCGCGGTAGCCGGGGTTGATGATGTTTTGGACATTTGAGTTGTACTGGTCCTTGCGCTCCAGTAGTGTCGACAAGATGATGGTGACGCCGTCGATCTTGCCATATAGATAGATCAAGAGTGCCTCCATACGTGCTGCGGTGTTGGGAATGTCTTGTTTATTGCCTGGGTCTGCATCATTGGTGCCACAGTTGATCAAGATGAGGTTGGGTTGGCGCGGGATGGTGTTGTCAGCCACAGCCTTCATTTGACCGACGACGAAGCCTTTGTGTCCCTCATGTTGACGGTTGTGGAATGTCTCCGGATCACCATCTGCGAGACTCCCAACCATGTTGACAGGCCACCCACGCCATCGCAACTGGTCCCGCAGAGGTTTGCGGTATCCATTCTGGGGAAAGGTGCCGTACCCGGCCGTGATAGAAGCCCCAAGGGGCATGATTCGGAGGTAGAAATCCTTGTCGGCATTCTGGCGAGGGATAACACCATTTCCAGGTTCCGAGAATAAGGGGCTTAAGGGACTTGAAAAGACTGGAGAGCAAAGGTGTAGCAAAAATAACTGGGTCACGACATACAAGCCTCGTAGGCCATAGTCGCCAAAAAGTAACATAGTCTTGGGGAAGGCTAGTGGTTTTCGCAACACAGAGCAGAGAGAAAGTAGGATCTAAGTAGCCCGGTGCTTTGAGGTCATATAGACTTACTCTTCGAGTGTGGGAAACTACATTTTATATCTAGATTTCGGCGTGCCTTTCTGCCACATATAAGTCAAGCAGACGACAGAGTTTATGGATTTTTCACGAGAGCTGACGATTCAGTCGACACGATCCATCTGTAATCACCGAAAGATCCATAAGTCAGACTATGGATCAGTAGTCTTCTGTCAAACATATTGTTGGCATCAATTTAGACATGCGCCCCATCAGGCTATCACGGTTGAGGCTTTGGTCAACACTCAGGGAATATTCGGTGGCCCAGAAGATTGCCCAGATGAAGATAGGTTGCACCAAGAAAATGTCAATGACTGCAGGTAGGGGTATAGTATGACATTGGTTGATGCGCAACGACTATACTAGCCAATACGAAGAATCTGTCTAAAAATATGCCACAACGCCTTTCTTCGCCGTTGAAGTCTTTTCAAATCAAGATTGGTCGGACTGTTTAGACAGGGGCCGGCCTGATTCCACATACTCCCAGGCGCAAATGTATTCTAGTCCATATTGGACAAGGTGTTGCTGGAAGGTTTTCACGATGCGGCGCAGAACTGTGGGTCTAGATACCACGCTCGAAGCTTTGTAAGTGTAAAAAGTGGTGGCCTTCAAGCTATAGTCATGTAGTATACCATCTGTCATTTGCATGGCTGTGGTAGACAATAATGGATGTAGCTATCAAAACGAAGCCTATATGATCTGAAAATAGTTATCTTTCACTTACAGTTGATAGTATGGGTGGTATGTATGTTGGTGGCGTGTATGTCTGTTGGTGGCGTACACGCTGTGCCTAAGGGTGATGAATCCTGCAAGTCATGTGATGTTATGACCGTTGGTCGTCTCTATAACTGAGGCTTGGTGTGTAAAAAAAAGTAGATTGGCTTAATGCATGCTCCGCTAGCCAATAAGAACACAGACGGTGCCGGCTCACACGCACCCAAACTTGGTATAATAGGGGCGCACAATACTATCAACCTCACGATCCTCTGTTGGCCGCACAATAGCTGCGACTCCTCCTGTCTGACAAAACACGGCGCCTGACAATCCTCGCGAACAATCTCAAGCCTCGCATGTTCTTTTCCTAATATTCGCGACTAAGTGGGTATTACCATGGCACAGTCTGTGGAGATGGATCAGTCTAGAGCAAACGAGCTTGTCAAATCCGCCCTGGCTTCATTTCCGCCTGTCTCGCAGTGGTCGCGCGCAACCATCCACGACATCAAGTCTACCATTAGATCGGATCCTGCTGAAGCAGCGGCGATAGAATGGTCGGAAGGCTCCCCGTGCACGAGGGCACTGGTGAATGCCATTGTTGGGGGTGTGGACGACAATTGGGATTGGCAGAGACTCAAGACTTGCTCGAATGCAGAGTATATCTCTCTGCCCATCCATGTGAGCCCTTTTTATGAGTCTAACTCCAACCATCATGTGCTAAAAACAGGGGTGCCAACCAACTGATTGACTAACTATCTCTACAGACAATCTCATTGCTCAACGATGTCTACTACAGCCACGCTTTTGAAGCTGCTCACCCAAAGCCCGGTGCACGCAGGTTCAACGGCTATGACTTCCGTATTTTGCATCCCGGCGGACCTACTCAGATTGGCTATCCCATCTTCCGCGTTGACTACTCGTGTGACGAACTATTCATGTTGTATAAGACATGCTGGGACAGGTTCTTGGAGGCGAAGTTCTATCGAACAGAAATCGTGGACCCTCGTCAGTTCACATGGCCCTGGATAGACGATAAGGCCAGATTGGATGGCAAAGGTCCATCCGAGGTTCGAACGTGAGTTACAGCCCAGTTTTCCCATCTCTCCCTCACGTCCCTCTCCGAAGCTAGATTAAAAATACCCTTTTCGCTCACTCTCGACAAAATTAACAAGTCTCTTCAACGACCTGAGTACTAGAGGCAGTTTACCACCTGGCTTTCGCTCGCTCTGGCGGTGCTTGATGGTGGACCGCGAGGCCATCGAATCCATGCTACGCGTCTTCGGACCGCCGGCAAGACTGGTCCAAGCTCCCTACTACGTACAAGGGGACTTCGAGGTCGTGAGGGAGGTGTCTTTTCTGCCATACCTCACAGCGGTGGATACAAATGGAGAGTGGAACGACCGCGACCCTGACCCTCGAGACATCTACGGGCTGGAGTACGCGGGTCTGGTCAAGTGCGCTTTGCAGAGCGTCTTTGTGCTTCTGGCGGCTGAGGACGTATTTGCACCGCAAGAAGCGATCCACCCGCGGAATGGGAGGATTTTTGAAGATGGGACTGAGCTTCAATATGAACCGCCGGGTTTCACCGGCTGAAAGGTTTCGCAACTCTCTAGAAGGGGTGTTTTCTAGTTACGTCACAGTCTAGTTGTGGTCCAGGTCTTGGTAGGGTGACTAGTCGAGTTGGAGGGCACAATATACCTACATAACAGAGTGTCTGTGCCCCCTTTTAGCCTGGCTCTCACACAGTAATACGAGATTTGATTCCTTGACCTAGTCCAAAGTCAACAAAGCTTCCAACTAATACTGACTGGATTGTCACAACTGTAAAACGACGCCCTTAGTCGTGCTGTCACACGGCCAAGACCGCCAAGACAGAGATAAGCTATTTACGGAAGGGCGTATCGATCTCCAACAACACGACAAGGAATCTATTGGATAATAGAAGTCAGCAGGACAAACCTGGATATGCAGGCAAACCAACAACTAGATTGATGCCCAATAGATAGACTAAATTGTATAAGATATTTTGAATATAAAAGGCTTGGAAATTCCTCTCGAAAAGAAGGAGAGAACCCATGGACCTAGAGACCCCTAGAAGATTATTAGCTTGATAATAGACTCAGTTCCAAGCCGCTACACGTAG
Organism: Xylaria arbuscula; assembly: GCA_022385695.1. Taxonomy (NCBI): domain Eukaryota; kingdom Fungi; phylum Ascomycota; class Sordariomycetes; order Xylariales; family Xylariaceae; genus Xylaria; species Xylaria arbuscula. Next base: position 179,335 of record MU279397.1, read on the forward strand.
CCCCTTGTCACACGTGCATAGTCTAACGGTATATATATAGGCACACTCTACTGCACTCGATACACTCGAGGCTATAGGCTATAATCCTAAAACCATAGTAGAAGCGGCATCGTTCGGGGCAGGAGGAGCAGCATGCTCCGGGTGGGTTCGACCGTTCCGTTTCCCTCAATATGGTGCCCTGGTGGGTCAGCACGCCGATGGCAAAACGGAGGCCCGGCGGCTACGAGGAGACGGCGGGACCGTCGCACCACCACAATGAGTCAGCAGATGCCTTCGTACCAAGTGTTCAATATTGCAAATCGAGCGATAGTAAAAAGTGGTATTATAAGCAACAAAACGGTGCTCGATAAAAGTTAACGCCGATGGATAGTCGCGAGATGAAGCTAGCTCTGTAGTCCGTGGTCTGTGATGTTTCGGCGTTCGCTGTATGAGTTCACTCATCGAACGGCCCGTTCTTCGCCCCCTAGGGGCATATTCACAGCGCTCAACTCTGTGCCTTTTACACCGTATTCACTTGCATACCCGCTGACCAAATCTTGTTTACATATGCACACCCCAAAGGGCAGCTTATAGCGGCTGGACGAAGTTTCTGCTTTGCAGTGGGCCCAGACAGCCATCCTCGTGTTGCTACTGCTCTCATCTGCGGCCGAGCTTCTGCTCAACTTTCAAAGAGCTCCGGCTGAGGTGCTAATCCCGCAAGTGTATCTGAAGATGTGCATCGAGATATTCAACGTAGTGTGTATTGAGCCCTCTCTAAGAGAAGCCGTTATCTTAAGCTTCCGTTCATGTGTAGAGACCAAAATATGTTTAGTGTATCATAACCTGACCTTAGAGAGGTCCTTTTGCTAATGTACAAAGTAAGGTTTCGTATATATAGAATTATGCATCAGGGGGTATCAGATACCAAAACACCAGTCGCCAATAATTGCATCGGCGTTTCCAATAGCTCTACCACGCAAAACATGTCTGCATGCCTAATCGTCCCAATCCAGATAATCATGTTCCAGGATCAACTCCTTGATCCGCCCGTTCCAGACCCCGGCCTCCATGGCAATCACCTTTGCACTCTTGCCGTCCAGCGTATTGGCCGCCTTCTTGAAGCTCCGGTGCCGGCACACGGCTTGCAGCAGCTCCGGATCGCCGATCTTGGTCGCGTAGTGGATGGGCGACCAGCCGTCCTCGCCCATGAGCGGGCCCACGTCGTCCCGCTGTAGGAGCGCCATGGCGCAGTCCACGTTGGAGGTTGAGAGCGCCCCTATCAGGGGCGTGTTTCCGAGGTTGTCTCGCGCTACCGGCGGACCCGGGCTGTCGGTCATCTTAAGCATCACCTCTAGCGCGCCGTACTCTCCATGGATACAGGCGTGATGGAACGCGTTCTTCCCGTCGTTGTCCGTCACGTCGACCTTGGCGCCGTGCCGGATCATAGTCTCGACACATCTCGGGTCGTTCAAATAGTCGAACAGAGGCGGCCGACCATGGAGATCCTGTGTGTTCATGTGCTTGGCGTCGTTGGCGCCGCACAGCGCCGCGATGACTTTGGGTCTTTCGACCTCCCGATCTGACGAGGCCGCGAAGTGGAGCGCCACTCGGCCGTTCTCGTCCTGGATGTTCGGGTCGGCCCCGGCATCTAGCAGCAGCTGCACGCACGACGCCGAGATGCAGGATGCGATGTGGATGGCCGTCTCGCCCCAGCTGTTGACCTGGTTGATGTCCAGCTCGTCTGGGCACATGTGCCTGATCTTCAGTGCCGCGGCTAGGCCACCGTCGACCTTGGACTCGACAGCCGCATGGATGATGTTAGCCCCGAGGTTTGAGAGAATGCTGCAGTTAGCGCCGTATTTGACTAGGGTGCGCATTTTCTTGACGCGGCCTGAGTAAGCGGCCCAGTGCAGCGGCGTCCAATGGAATTTCTTATCCTTTTCATCAATTAAGTTGTGAATAATTTTGGTTCCCTTCGGGCTTTCGAATGCCGAGGCTCGAAAGTGTTCCAGAATCGCTGCAAAAAGAGGGGATCTGGCTTGGAACTTCAACTTCCATTGCGTCCAGTCAGTGCTTACTGGCGCGTTATTTGCTTCATCTACGAGTTCCAGAAGCCTAAGTTTTATTAGCGAGTCTATAATGCCCCTGCAGTGCTGACCATACATACTCTTCTAATGACGGCCGCTCAGGATGCTGATACCCGTGTATGTTCAATACGCAGAGATGGATAGGGTTGAATTCGAAATCGGCTAGTACATCATCCTTTTCACCGAAAATCTCCACAACCTCTTGCTCGGATCCGTTTTCCCTCTTCCCTATAGACTTCAACACGGCTAAATCCGCAGGCGTCCTTATGAATAGTTTAGCGCACTAGCAGGGTTGAGAAGAATTTACAGAATGTTGAAAGCTGGCTTACCGAGAACCGACATCTCCAGTTGAAGTCGCCACGCCGAGGTCTAGCAAGTACTTGACGATATGTGAATGGCTATGGTAGGCCGCAGACTAGACTCGCGAGGTTAATATACTCTACCCATATCCACTAGCCGGCCTACTCACGTGAAGCAGTGACCATCCATCGAGGGTTGTATCCCATATAGTAGCTTCTCCTGACTCGATGCATTCCTTTAGCTTCGGGAGATTGCCGTGATTTACGTAACGCACGGCATTAGAGCCATTAGGGACTATTCGGAACGACTGGAGATCATATCGCACTTGAATCACTCTCGCCGATGTGGCTCGGGAAAGGGCCGAGCGAAATAACGACGAATACTCTTTGGAATTATCCGGTACGACCCCATTCCCCAAGCAGATAGGATCGGTACATTTTAATTTTTGAGGTTTGGAGCGTCCGAAGCGACGCTGTGGCTTATCCGTCGTCTCCTCATGGCATGCGCAGTGACAGTTGTAACGGCATGACCGACGGAGAATAAACATATCCTGGGAGACCGGCTGCATTGCCTGTTGAGACGGGTTGGTTATCATCAGAGACAACTTCTCCAGGTCTGCGCCTCTACCACCTAGGCCATGAGTTGAGCTCAGTGAGCCTACGGTGGTCGAACTCTCGATGCTAGCGACCGAGCTGAAGACGGAGAGCCGTTCCATGTACGACGTTGTATCTGACACGGTGCTGCCCCTTTTATCTGAGCTCATGCTATACTTTCTTGCGTGTCTTTTGGGGAAGGCTACGTGCAAGCGAGAAGGGTCAGTCGGTTGGACTTTACTTGCTTCGCTTTCCGCTGCCGCCACCTGGCGCGCGGATTCGGATATCATGAAACCTGGATACTGGCTCGCTATAGTTAAGAAGGTCTCGCTACTCTGAAGTTTAGCTTTGCCAACAGATAAACCGCGAGGGGTTGCATGTTCTTACGCTTGCGTGATGGATAGAAACGTGTGCAGCATGGCTATCTTCTCCCTTACCTTACCATGCAACTTCTTAAGAGCGGATTTGTGCTGGACCCATTTCGCTCTCCGCACGGCAGACCGGCTGGAGCTCGACAACTGCAATAGCCTGTCCCTGAGTTCGATAACAATCTCCATGGAATTCCTCAGCACATCCTCAAGCACGGGGCTAGAGACGCGGTGTATCGTGTGGCGGCTCCGCAGGATCCGGTCGAATCCACAAAGTGCCTCCATGAAAGCAGCGATGTCGTCCCGCAACGCTGCAAGCTCCTTATCTCCATCTTTGAAGGTCTGGAGGATCTCGTTAACCTTGCTGGCTGCCTCGATGAGCTGAACGATGGAGGACACCAAGCCAATGACGGTGACGGGGTCCATTTGGCAGGGCTGGTCCGCCGTCAGTGAGTCTCGATTTAGGCGCCGTCTGCTGGCCCCGCCTCTCTCAGCCGGCGCTTATGTGCTCGTCAGCAGTCTTTTTTCAGTCGCTGTCGGGTACATTTGATCCAGCAGTCGGTCGGCTGCGATCATATTCAGCAGTACATCAAAAGCACAAAAGCGACGTAACTGGGAAATGTGGAAATAAGGGGAGCCGACAGCCTGGGAACCTAGCGAGCTGAGCCTGACTACCTACTAGAAGAACAGTCGTTCATCCAGGATTGGTGTCCACTCAGGCTGGTATCGGGGGCCAAATCATGCATTATCGATGCCACGCCCTCGCATTAAGTAGGGGCTGATCACCACCCCACACATCACCGCGTGGCCCTGAGAGGGGTTGGAAAGGGAGACAGGGGGTTGCGCCCCGCAGCTGTCCTACTTTAAATCCGCCCAGTCGGTATGGATATAAGCCACAGATTCGTTCGTGTAAGCAAACATCAGACTGTTAATTCCTCAGACATATACCGTCCAAACGACGACTATACCTAACCCAAGCGTCCATTTACTAAGTTACATCTGCTGTTTGGCATTGCTTTCGCGTGCTCTCTCGAAATCTGCTCGGCTCACGGCCCACACAATCACGCAAAATCATAGGTAGGTACTCATGGCGGCTCACGGCTCAACGGAAAGTCCCGCTGGGCTCCCAGTTGACAACCCAAGCAAGTCGTACTGGCTTACAGAGCCGTCCGAGATCCTCCTCGGTCACCGTACGACGAAGGATCTACCGCAAGCTGCTGATGTCATCATCGTTGGGAGCGGTATTACGGGCGCCTTCGCAGCCCACTGCCTCAAGGAAAAGGACCCCAACCTGAACATCGTCATGCTTGAGGCGAGAGAGGCATGTTCAGGCGCTACCGGAAGGGTAAGTTTTTCCTAACACCCTCCAGGTAATTCGCTTTCTCGATGGCTGTAAAAGGTCCTGGGGGTGCTGCACCGACTCTCCGGCTCTGCTCTAGTGTAGAAACATGACCGCTCCGCCCTCTAACAACCCTCAAGCTAAAGCTAACGGTCATGTAGAATGGTGGTCATTGTCAGCCGGCATATTATAACTGTCCGCCGCACATCGCTGCTTTTGAACATCGAACATATTCTTACCTCAAAGCCTTGGTTGAATCGCTCTCAATTCCTTGTGATTGGCATGTCACCACTGGCGTACATGGCTACTACTCTCTGGAGCTCTTCAATACCTCTAAGACAATTATCGAAAAGATCCAGGAGAAGTATCCGGATATTGGTGCAAATATCGCAGTTGTGACGAAAGGGAACGGCGAACCTTCTTCATACCTACCCGAAGGTGAGATGAAGGAGCTGACATTAGAGGGCTTACGAGTCGGTGCTGCCAAAGGCGCCATCGTACAACAGAATGCCGGTAGCCTCTGGCCCTACAAGCTTGTTGCCTTTCTGCTGGAACGCCTGCTGGCGGCTGGCGGCTTCAATCTACAGACAAAGACCCCGGTTACCGGCTTGAGAAGAGTCGACGTACCCCTAGAACTCTCCAGCAGCCACCCTGGTGCCGACAAGGTAGCCTCTGGAGGCTGGACAGTTCGCACGTCGCGTGGCGATATATCAGCCCACCATGTTCTCCTCGCTACAAATGCGTATACCTCGCATCTGCTTCCCCAGTTTGCAGATCTCATCGTTCCAGTAAAGGGTCAGGTCTCTAGCCTCAAGCCACCACCACAGCCCGCCAAGGGGCCGCTCGACATCGAACACACGTTCTATTTCGTATCGGATCTTGCCAACCGTCGGGACGACTACCTGGTACAAAGACCCCCGCCAGGCGCGGAGCTGATCTACGGTGGCGGACGTATCCGTGCAAAAGGCCACGGGCTCGGCGTGTGGGATGACAGCACCATAGATGAACCAGTGGCACAGTATATAAGAGGTGAGCTGAGCGGCTTGATGGATCTCTCAATACGCGAGGAAGAAAGGCCACAAGGCGAGCATGGGACTCACTTACCGAAGCAAGATCTCAAGCCGACATTTGAATGGGCAGGCATCATGGGATACTCGCGCGACGGCTGGCCGTGGGTCGGCCCCGTGCCGAAGAGTGCCGGTGGAGGAGACGGGCTCTGGTTGTGTGCCGGGTACTCCGGCGGCGGCATGCCTAACGCGGCCCTCTGTGCCAAGGCAGTTGTTGGTATGATCATTCCTAGCAACGAGGATGGGGACGACTTGGCCGACCAGATTGATCTACCCCCCGAGTATCTACTTACCGAGGACAGACTAGAGAAGGCTAGAACATGCGAGACCATTGAAGAAGCAGACAAGAGGGGCGCGTTCATGTTGGATCTCGACATATTTTGATAAATGAGACACTAGGTTCGGGGGAAAGATAAGGAATTTATAATCAATTCAGGGCGAGACTACTCTATTTACACCCACTTCTATCAGATTTAGTAATTCAGAATATAGGAGTGACCGCCTCCACAAGAAACATCATATAGGAGCTCTTGTATTGCTAACATAAATCCGTTATAAAAACTTATTTAATTAATATACCGAATATGGCTCGCAAGCAATATTAGGAACGCGGCACGAGAGTCTGTGCTGATTAATTATGCGGGCTGTGGCGGTGCGGTAAGTGTGGCAGGTTTTGCTATTCTACTCCGTAGCCGCTGGGCTTTTGCTTTATTATTAATATGTTAATCCTACTGATATAATATATTATATTACGAAATTAAAATTAGTTATATTATTTTTTAATTATTTTTATAAGGAAATTTCACCTGTAATCTTGAGTTCTTTAATTAAATACCCGTATGAGCTACGCTACAAATGCTGAATGCGTGCTGGCATGCAGGCTAGCTTAAAGAGAAAATCACCCGTTTTGCCTTTTAATATCTATTAGGCAGCATCCTTGGAAGACCGCCTTCTTTTTTTTGCTGACGCGATGAGCTCATGCTTGCACCTAAAGCGGGTGAATATAGTCTTGTATTAAAGCTTGCTATCGTAGAATACAACCTAGAACGTGGTGTGAGACTTATGCAATAAGAGCCAAGTAAATACCAAAAATTTCAATAATATGGTATTATCAATGATTTTAAATCACTGCTCCAATACTTCGCGATCCTATCAAGTACTTGGACAAATAGGCATGCAGGCTTTCGCTTTTCGACGTGAGCTGTTAACGAAATGCTACTTGCCGCTCGGTAACTATAGATTCCACTTATGACATGCTCGACTAGTTCGAGCCAATATCTAAATTTCGCTGGCACAACTGCTGTTTCTCCTTGCCACACCAGTTTCACGGACAGACTTACTTTGAAGTCCGCACTCCTTGTTTCCCAAGCCTCACGTCAATACCTTCTACTAGACTCTATACCCCAAACTCCTCTCGTTTTATCATGCGCTTCGTTCGCATTAAGGTCTCATTATGGATACTGCTCTACGTCATTTTCGTGATCGCTTATCCCTCTCATGGAAGTATTAGATTCTACGCCGATAGCTCATGCCGCGAGCAGACGAATAACGCGCAAGACGTGGCGACAGGAGTATGTGTAGACACAAAAGGCGTTATCGCAGTCGCCGCCAGCTCGCTGCCCTGGTGTGGACACAAAACGGCGATACTCTACATCTCAGATATTACGGACTGTATGGGCCCTTCATTCTTACCTATCGTGAGCAGCGGGAATGTAGGCGATTGTTTGTCGTTCATCGAGAACCGGCTGATCGACTCCGCACACTTTCAGTGCGAAAATTCCGCCGATGGAATGGGGAACACTCCTGACACCACACCCAACTATACAACTGGGGGTCCGCCAGGGGACCCTCTGCCTAGCGACGACCCCCCTGATGACACGTCTGGGTCTGGAGGAGACGACCCCCCTGATGACGCGTCTGGGTCTGGAGGAGACGACCTATCATTGAAATCCATACTCGGCATCGCGTTTGGGGCAGTTTCAGCGATTGCCAGCGTTGTCGGTGTGATTATCAAGATCCTAGCCTGTCGACGACGGTCGAGGAGATATTGAGGTATTGGAGTGGGCACATGAATAGGGGGGGCGTTGTTCGCCAGCGAGACCGAGACTCTGACGCCTCACAGCCACGTACCCTGGGAGCATGATGCGCTGGCATGGAGGGGAGGCGCAGATAGGCAGTGGCCGGACGGCCTTCTGCAAAGATTCTCATTGGGTAGATAAATAACTTCGGCGCCTATTAATCGCTACGGTGGTATCGAAAGTGCAAATTTGAGAAATGAAGGATTTTGCTGATACGTAAGGGGCATTAATCTAGGCTGCTAACAAGCTAGGTTGAAAAGCATGTGTTAGCTCAAATCTTTGTGCGAGTATACGATTTTTGCCATTTACTTTGCTCCTAGACTACTGATAATTTCCGGCTCAGCGATGCTCGATAGACTGCCCAGGCAAGATATATCAACCTCTCAAGGCTCGTTAATGCTCTTCACCGACGAGTGCTGCCAAGATCCCATCTCCAAGAGCTCTGAGCCACTCATCAGCGGCGACTGCCAGGGCGCGCCGTTTGAGGGGATCCGAGGCGTGGTCCTCACGTCGCTGCCGACCTGTCCCAATTACGGACTCCCCCTCATCATCGTATCCAACGAGACGAGTTGCAAGAACCCGCAGTCCGAGTCCAGTGCCAACAGCGGCGTGATCGGGAAATGCCAATCTTTCGTTGTAAATGAGATCTCGAGTTTCCCGTTTATCTGCTATGGGAAGGGCGTCTCATCTGCGCCACTACCATCCACTACGACTAGCTGGCGATGGCATTCAACTCCGCCCACCACTGCCTGGGCCCAGAGCGAGACGCAGTGGACGCCAACCTCGACATGGGACTGGGAAAGACCGTATGAGGCAGGACCAATGTTGACGGTAATACCAACTGGGAAAGAGACGAAGGACCCGGATGCTGATGGTCGGTCCTGGGTTACTCTGACAGTAACTATGAATGACACCGTTTATGAGGTACGACGGCCGACAACAGAATATGAGCTCTTTAGGGAAGAGTCACGCCATTGCAACGGCGGTGATATGGTCTCTTGGCGCTATGGTGCCCTAGTCTTGGTCTGCCTAGTGGCAATCTGGCTACTTATATTTTCATTATGACGCCTTCAGATCCAAACTGCACGCACGAAGTGCGAAAACACTATTTTGAATCTTGCTTGGTTGGGCCTGAGTGATCTTTGGCATTGAAACTCATATTTATTTATGACGAGTGAGTGTTCATAGGTAAAGGTATCAAAGCTAGACCATCACTCCTTCCTTTAACCTCGGCTGCGTATAATAGGGCATGCAATTTGACGAATGATCTGGTACTGTATATATTATTGATGAAAGTATGTGGTAAGCACATCTGTATCAGGGTCTGTCTTTCTTCTCCATAAGTCTGTTATTGGATACTCATTTGGCCAATATAAAACAACATAGAGCCATACCCCTTGAATCTTAAGTTAGTTTCCTCGATCATAACTACGTCCCGAACAGCTGCTTTCTAGTTAGAGGTATTCACCGTATAAGTATTAAGAACACTATCTTATGCCGTAAGCTTAAGGAGGCATGAAATCCGTTAGTCTTCCGCCAACGTAATAACCGACCAACTAACCAAGCGCCAGACATGAGCACCCTGGTGTTCCGCTATTACTTTTCTGTCGATACGGTACCCTTTTGGGGTTAATATGCAGATGGCGAAATGGAGGGGCAGCGGATACAAGAGGGCGGGATTGTGGTACCGCCACAACAAGTCAGCAGACGCCTTTGTACCAAGTATTTAATATTTCGAATCGAGCGATGGTAGGAAGTGGTGTTGTAAGCAACGAAACGGTGCTTGGTGGAAGTGACACGAATATACTATACGCCCCTTCCACGCGATTGGGAGGTAGTGCAATTTGCATTATGCATAAAACGTGATACATAGACACCGCGCAAAGCTTGCGTCGACGACACATGTGATATCACATTAGTTGCTGGAAATTGGGTGGGGGGCAGGTTTCAGGAGCTGTGGTTACATATGAGTGGCCAATGGGTATGTAAAGGGGTATCCACCCCCCTACATATTATATATGTGACTCTTTTAAGGATTCTATTTACTCTAGGACACATATACTTGACAATAATTTCAGACTGTAACTTGATGAGCACAGCTTTAAAGAATATGTTTGTTTAATGCAAGCGCAATTACAGTAACTTGAATACATGCCAGAACACAGAGGCGTAGTGTAGATGAAGAGAACTGGAAATAAGAAGACTTTAATATAAAGCAAATACTAAGACTAATTCCTCGATATAATCAACGTGGCTAACACCAATAGTTTCAATTGTCTAATTCTCTCCCGCGGAAATAGGTAAAGCCCAGGGTCTGGCAACTGCATAAGCCAGTCAGAAGAATGCCCCCAATTGGTACCGTAGCGATAACTAATCAGATACAGCCTTCCTCCCTGTTCACTGGATGTGGCGTACAACATAGATAATCTTCATTGGCGGAAGATAAGTACACGATATATCAAGCTTTACGGAAAACCGACCTGTTTATGCGCGCAAATAGCTTTGCCGACTTATTCAAGTATTTAATCATGAGGCGTGCTCACCTATCCCTCTCGCATATGAACACGTGGATTCCAAGGTCTCAGTATTTCGAGGTACAATTGACCTCAACAGAGCTTCATCGCAATGGGTCAAAACATCTCCATGACCAATACCGCCCAGAGAAAAGCGAAACTTCGATCTGCGATCGAAGAGGGACAGGTGTTTGCTGTTGAAAGCATTCTTGCACAAGACCCTGATCCGATCATCAATTGCCGCTTCGACGACAATGGACTCACACCGCTCATGTTCGCAATGGACCAAAACTTTTACAAACTGGAATATCTTCTGGTGAATGGTGCTGATCCGAATGCAGTGGATCCTAATGGGGAAATATCGCTTCACGTAGCTGCCAGAGAATACGATGTCGATACGGCCTTGAAGCTTATCAGCTATGGTGCTAATATCAATGCAGTCGCTACAGAGGGCGAGAAAACTGTACTCGCTATTGCAATTGAGAAACGCAAGTACGACCTGATTGCTCATTTGATAGAACAGGGGGTAGGTATTGTTTACACCGACTCCGAGAAAACAGCCATCAGCAAACTATCAGTATTGGCCGATGATCAAATCGACGCTTCAATCCGTTTGCTCTTAAAGTCTCATCCTCGCCCACCCAGGCGACGCTTAATTGTATGCTGCGATGGCACTTGGCAGGACAACGATACGGAAGAGCCCCTGTCAAATGTTGCAAGGATTGCAATGTGCATTTCTGGCGACTATCCAGACCCTGAACCTTCTAGCGACGATCTAAGTCCTAAAACTTCCTTTCCCCAGATTCTGCATTACCAGTCTGGCGTCGGCACGGGTGCCTTTTCCGCAGAGAACGTATACGAAGGAGCCTTCGCGTCAGGTATGACCCAATACAATTTTCATTAGCACAGTAGATTATCTGGACTAAGGAGATATGGCCAGCAATATCAGAAGACATTCGTGATGCGTACGGTTTCATATGCGACAACTTCACTAGCCACCGGGATGAAATTATTCTTATCGGATTCTCTAGAGGGGCTTTTACCGTCCGCGCTGTTGCGGCCTTGGTGCACGATATTGGTGTACTCAGAGGTGCTGGGAGATACTGCTTGAGCAGACTATATGATCTTTGGGAGAAGCAAATGCCAAACGTATCACCAAATGATTCGTGGCAGCCCACCCACCAGCCAAGACAGAAGAAGATTCGTGAGAAACTCGAGCTGCATTCCTACGTGCAAGATCTAATGGCGAATAACCTGACTCGAAAAGGGGTTAAAATCAAGGCATGTGCGACATGGGACACGGTTTCTGCCCTGGGCCACAAGCTACCCAGGTGGCTCCCGCAGATACGATCCCGCAAACTAGCATTTGTGGACTCAAAACTATGCCCAAACATTGAGTTGGGGTTTCAAGCACTGGCTTTGGACGAAAGGCGGTTCCATTTTCAACCAAACGTATGGGTAGAACATAATAGGGACAAGCAGAAACTGAAACAATGCTGGTTCCGCGGTTCTCACGGTAATATCGGTGGCGGAATCTCCAACTTTGGACTCGCCAATCTCAGTCTTGCTTGGATGATATCTCAGTTGGATGGGCATGTGAAGTTCGAAAAATCCAAGATTTTACATCTCGATCCCCATTGGACTCTCGTTCCGACTCTTCTCAGCGCGCACCCAAATACGAGACAGGCCAGACTAGGCGAGCAGAGTTTTCGCGTGTACGACACGATGAGTTTCTTCTACAAACTAGCAGGATCTGAGGTCCGAAAGCCGGGAGAGTATGCTCCCGATACTGAAACGGTTCATTTTTCCGTGTTTGCACTAGACGACCCGGACCCGTCCCAGGTAATTTCGATCGAACAGTTAAGCAGTGATATAAGGGAGAAGGAGGAAGCGCGGGTGCAGGTCGAAAAAGATATTCTGAGAGAATGGTGGAAACAAAGTTCGGATACATCGACCAGGAAAGGCCTAGAGAAGCTACGACTCCGTCTGGGTGAAGAATGGAGTTAAAAGGAATCGGAATACCTGATGCATTAAGCGATACGCCTTGAAAGAGGCGGGAGTGAATGTCTTGATGTCAGGATTCAGGGGTCGTGGCCCAAGTGTAATGGCTGGAGATTAGTAGATATTTTTACTTTCATATTCAAGTGTTTGCACAGACGCCGCAAGTACAGTCAATACACTCATTGAGAATTGGTTACGACTGAAAACCTTTAGTTGCATTGTCTTGCGCATAAATGTATCGGAAATAACACCTAGTACAGATGCGCCGAAAAGATTCTTATGACCGATCTAAAAGTGCATCTACCTGCTTTGGATACTTCAGATCCATAACATCTCATTTTACGCAGACAGACAGAGAAAAAGCAAGTTCCCAGGTCTAGTATTACAGCAGCTGGTAGCAGCGGTGAGGGTTAGAAAGCCCGTCCATCTGCCTAAGATCAAATCAGAACGGAAATTATTGAGCCACAGCGCAGTGGGCGCAGCGTAGTAAACTTACCCTACTAAAATTGAAACTCGAATATCAACCACAGCCGCCTGGAGCACTGATACGACGAGTTCATAAGCTGGAGCCAGCTTGGTTTCATTTCCCGTATAGCAAGGGCTGGTTTCAGGGCTTGGAATTGATCCTATTCAAAATACAATAATCTGTTATGGCTGCCTAAAACCTTAACTATAATGTAAAAGAAATTTCAAACACATAACAGTAGCCAGATTTTAACCCGTGGTAAGCTTTTATCATGTCCCTTTTAAAGTAGACGCACAGCGTGACTTGGCCCAAAAAAGTCAGCCATAGTTATGGCGCTGCCTCGTCATATGGCTTCTTCCGCATGCAACAACCATGTCAAACAACCGCGACAAGGCGTCCTTTTTGTTATCCATTCGTTAAACACAGACTTAATGGTTGCCCCGAAGTTTTTTCAAGGTTCAACTTCACGCTTCTGTCAAATAGAGCCGGGCGTGATCTTAAAGTATCCTGTAGAAGTCTGGAAAGAAAGCTGCGCCTACCGAAAACTGACGGATGAGATCAACAACAATTTCTCGGTTGAGCCGCAAATTCTCGACCTACTAGGAGAGCATCAAAGAATCGTGAAGTTTGTTTATCCAATCTCCGCGACAGATTCATTGTGCTGACGCTGCCCTAGATACCTTGGATGGCAAGACACTGTGCGAGGGCTGCTCCTTGCCGAGGCCAGCCACGGCAGCCTCCAGCGGTATCTCGAGGAGAACCACGATACCATTCCCATCCCCGTCCGCAGGAAGTGGTGCCGACAAGTTGTTGAATCGATCGCATATATTCATGGTCGGGGCGTGATACACTCGGATCTACGCCCTGACAATTTCTTGGTTCATGCCACCACACCAAAGTCCCTGGATCTCTGGCTTTGCGACTTTGGCGGTTCAACGTGTGAGAAGCTTGGCCTGGACGGCAAACATCTTCCAGATCCCGGCTTCTTTGACCCGAATTCAGAGTGGGTGTCGACACCTGCTACAGATATATTCAGTCAGCGCTCACCACTAGTCAAGCATTATCTTAACTGACTGACAAGTAATTGGCCCATTTAAGTCAAAACAAAGCCTTCTAAAATTATTTGCATTCAAGTTAATAGGTTTGTTAATTGACTAATTATTTGTAAATAATTGCTTAATTAATTTTTTTTTATTTTTTTATTTTTTACAGGGTATTTTAAAAAAAAAAAAAGTTTACAATTAAAAAATCTTATTTTATTGGGTTAATTGATAACGTTAGCTTAAATAAGCTAGGTTAGCGTTAACTGCATTAACTTAGTTGACCTAGTTAACCTACTTAATTAACCTACCCAACTAACCTACCGCGATAGCCTCACCTTGCCAGACTAACTAAGCTATTATAATTTTGACCGATATACCGTTTATATCGACCAACTTATCGACCGACTTACCTACCTACCTACCGATTGACCGACCTACCGACCTACTAAAAAAAGCTATTAAAATATTTGACTTATTTGGTTAAGTTATTTATTTGGTTAAGTTACTTATTTGGTTAAGTTATTTATTTGGTTAAGTTATTTATTTGGTTAAGTTACTTATTTGGTTAAGTTACTTATTTAAGTCAGTTAACGATATTGGTCAAACAAGCCAAGTAGGCCAGAAACAGCGTTTAAACAAGTCAAATAAGGCCGAAGTGTTATTACTTGACTTGTTTTGACTGTGGTGAGCGCTGTATTCAGTGTTGGATCTATCCTTTACACTATCCTTACCGGACACTGGCCATACCGAGCCCCTGGACCCTTCAAGACGGTAGAAGAAATGGAGAGCTATGACCAGCAGGTCGACGATCTTTTTAGACAAGGCATATTCCCTAATGTCGAAGGGCTTCTTGGAGGGAGATCATCCTGGGCTGTTGGACGTCGAAGTACACTAGCGCAGACAATGTCCTGCGCGCTCTGGACTTGGAGTTGATGAAGACAAACGAGTGTTGCTCCTCCCAGCCTTGTGCCTTTTCGTTTGTTCTTGCTTGCCTGTGTGACTAACAAAGGAATGACATAAGCTTGTTAAGAGATATAGAGATGAGATGTGTGACTCTGTTTGCAGTGATTGTTACTGATATCCGTCCTAATTCGAGTCTAACAACATTGTGCACGTCTGTTCTCCAACAAGCAGCGTCTGCTCCTAAGTAATCCTATATCTTGCTGCTAGGTGTCACACGTAGCGAATACGAGGCTGCAAGCCTTAGACCCTCTGAACGTGTTACACGCGCTGAAACGCGTCTTCCCGTCTATTACTGATTGTCAGGTTTGGTAGTTTCAGAGTGAATAGAAGCCTTAAAGCAGTCACATAGCAGGTAGGTATAAGGGGTTAGTAGCCATAGAGTAGGTGAAGTTGGTCAATTGGCCCCTGGCCTTCCAATATCTAAGGGGGGGGAACCCCCCTTATATATACGTAAGGCCACTATATCCACTTTGGTGACTAATACACCTAACACTGATATTTTTCCTGATGTCCTACGTGAGGGCTAAATATCGCTAATCTGAGACATTAGGTCGGAGGTCGGAGATTAGCAATACCGACGATGTATATAAATAGCCTCGATATTTTAAAGGAGGGTCAGGAAGTCTTCCGAATGGTTAAGGACCTAGTTGCCCCTTAGTAGATTATGATATCATTGAGTTTATCTCCAAGCCTTTTATACGTCCCTTGTGATAGCTTGAGACTAAGCGGCTCTATATGGTTTTTGATAAAGACTGGTTTGTAAGTTTTGAAATAGGCAATGGAACTTAAGATGGGGAGTTTAGCTATTTCGCGGCTAAACTATCTAGAGAGTCCAGGGGCAGTTACCTTTGCTAAAGGATTTAAGCACATGTATATTGCGTTTATTATATTTAATTTTCTTTTTTTTTTCTTTGCAAATAATTGATCATTTTATTAATTAACTAATTATAATTTAAAGGAGTTAAAATGAAAAAGTAACACTTTATATTATAAAGGGATTTATAGCGATTCTCGTCTCGGAAATATATTATTACAAATTAACAGCAAAATAACTTGTTAAAAAACCAAAGGTAACTAAAAAACCTAATAAAAAACACTAAGCTAAATTAAAAAACAAGCCATAGCATAGGTATGGTTACGTAATATATAGCTTTGTAAAAATTAAAAGCAAAGCGCTTTTAATGCTTTAAAAGCTAGTAAAACAAACGATTTAAATGTTTTTAAAGCAGGTAAAACATAAAAAAATAATAAAAAAAAAACAATTTATATAATAACAAAACGTTTTTTTTATAATTAATATAATTTTTATTTTATATTTTAATTTAAATATTTTAAAAAAATAATTTAAATAATGAAATTAAACTAGCGCTTTTAACAGCGCTTTATAACCTTTATTAAAAACGTTATATTAAAATTTAAGTTTTTTTATTTATTTTTTATATTAGTTGTTTTTATTTATGTGCGCTCCGGTGTTTATTTAAAGCGTTATTTAATTAAACGTTAAAGTATTTAAGGTATTTAAATTAGTGAGAAAAGCGCTTAGTAGCTATATTCCTAGGCATATTTTTAATTAAGTGCATTTTTTTAAATAAATAAGTTTAATTTATTACACGCTTTTTAGCTATTTAGCCTTTAGGCTATATAAGTGCTATTAATTAGCTTATTTACCTTTTTAATTTTTATACGTTTTTATTATAACTTTTAAAGCGCTTTTTTTTTACATTAATTTTATTATTATAAATATAAAAAAAATAAATATATTTTTTTAATGCTAAAATAATATATATTATATTAATAGTTAAAATAATTAATTAATAATTATTTATATTATTATTAATATATATGCAAATAAATATTATAATATTATTATTATATATAATTATTATTTATTATTATTAAAAAACATGCTTTTATAATAATAAGCTATATAATTTATGTAGTTTATATACTTTAGTAAATATATATATACTTTTTTAATTATTTTAAAGCTTTGTTTTTTTTTTTTATAATTTTTAATATATACTTTTTTAAAAAATGCGCTTTTTAACCTTTTTTAAAAGCAAATTGCTAATTTATTTTTTTTACCTTTAATTAAAGTTTATTTTATAAGTTTATTTTTTTTATTAAGTTATATGTTTATATATATATAATATAACAATTAATTAACGCTTTTTAATTAATTAATTTAGTTATAAATTATATTTTACAAATGTTTTTGCTATTATATAGCAAATTTTTTATATAATACGCTTGTTTTATTTATTTATAAGCATTTTGTAAATATTGCTAACGTTATATTTAGCAATAAAAACTATAATATTTTTATGTTTTTTGCTGCTTGCGCTACGGTTTGCTATATTAACTTTGCTATTTAGCTTGCTAATTTGCTTTTATTATAGCTTAGCTTTTTGCTTGAGTTTATATTTACGCTTATGTTTGCATTTACGCCTGTTTGCTTGCTTTTATATTATGTTTATGCATTGCTATTATATTTTTGCTGCGTTTTATTTTTGCTTAATTTTTTAACCAGCTTATTTTTGCTTTTTTTTGCTTTTTGCGTTTTAATGTGTATTTGTTTAGCTTTATATATTTTTTATGCTTTTTTATTATTATAAAAAGCATAAAATGCTATAAAGTTTATAATTAAAAAGAAAAAAAAAAAAATAATAACGCTAATAATAAAATTAAAATTAAAAATAAAAGCTTTTTTATAAATGTTGTTTATTGCTGCTAAAAACTTTTAGCTAGTTTTATTTTATGCTTGCATTTTAAATAGCTAGTAATAAAACTACACTTAGTTTTTTATAAATAATATATTAAGTTATTTATATTTAAAATATTAAATAATTGCTATAAATAAATAGCTAAGCTAAAATTTTACTATTAATGTTTTAAAAATTAAAAGTGCTATAATTTTATATAAGCTTAAAATATATTTTTATTATATATTAATTAGCGTTAATTTATTTTAAAATATTATTTATATTGTTTTTTTTGCTTAGCATTTATTAGCAGCAATTTAATTTAATTATAGCAAAAAAAAAAGCTTAATTATATTTTTGCTTAAATATTTTATAAAGTTAACGTTTATTTTAAATAATTATAATGTTATATATTATTATATATGTTATTTTATTTTAATATAAAACAATTTTTGCTTTAAAATATAATGCAATAATAATAATAAATATAGCTAAAACTATATTTTAAGCATTTTAAAATAAAATTAATTTATAATTAATTTTTACTTAAGCTTTTTTTTTTTTAAAAATAAAGCAATTAATGTTATATTTTTTGCTAATAATAAAAAACGTTTATTTATTATTAATATTAATTTAACTTTAACGTATAAAATAGCTTTTAATTTAAAAAAAAATATAAACAATAAAATATTAAATATAAATTTATTTATATATGTTATTGCTAAAAAATAAAATAAACTTGCTTTTTTGTTTTTAAATAAAAAAGCTGCTTTTTTGCTGTTTAATAAAATAACTAATAAAAAAAAAAAAAGAAAAAAAATAAAAATAAAAAATAAAAGTAAAAATAAAAATATAAGCAATATGTTTTTTTTTTTAAAGCAGTGTTGTTATTACGCCCGGCAGCGCTTTTATAACGTGCTAAAAAAAATAAAAACAATAAAAAAAAAAGCTTTTAAATATACTAAGCTTTTTATGCCTGCAAATAATAGTAGCTTTATTATTAACTTAAAAAAAAAAAGTTATTTAGCTTAAATTTAACTTTAAAGTTTTTATTTTTATTTATAATATTTTTAATTAAATATTGTTTATTTTTAAAGTTAATAAATATTTTAAAGTGTTTAAATTAAGTATAAATTAACTTTTTTATAAAATTATTTATTAATATGCAATTTATTAGCAAATATATAATTTTAAACGTTTTTTTAAAATATTTTTATTTTATTTATATATTTTAAATATTTATATAATAAAATTAAATGTTAATTTTTTAGTTTTTTTTTATTATAAGTTTAATTGCTTATAAATTATTTAAATAAATTACTTATGTTTTATTTAAATTAAATTATATGTTTTAATATAATTTTTAAAACAATATAGTTTTTTTTTAATTAAGCTTAACGTATTAATTTTTGCTTTAATAATAAATATAATTATTATACTTTGCTTTATTATTTTTTAAATAATAGCTTTTTTATAAAGCAAAATTATATAGCTATAAAAAAAACGCTTTATTTTTAAATTATTTGCAAATAAAGCATTTTTTGCAATTAAAAGCATTTATATAATTATATTATTAACATTATATATTATTTTTAAAAAATATATTATATATAAATAATATATTATTTAATTAGCTATTTTTAAATGTTTTAATTTTAAATTAATTAAAAATTTAAATAATTAAGCTATTATATATATTATATTTAATTATAATATAATAACATTATAAAAAATTAATTTAATACGTTTTTAAAATGCTTTTATTTTTTGTTTTAACGTTTTTTTAAAATATTTTATAAGCTTTTTTATAAATAATAGCGTTGTTAAAACCTAGCTTTTATTATTTATTTTATAACGTTTGGCTATTTTTTTAATATATTAATTATATATTAAAGTAATTATTTTTTTTTTTTTTATTACTTTAATGTTTAAAAACTATATAATGTTTTTTTATTTTTTAAGTTTATAAACGTTATAAATATAAAAAACAATTTTTATTGCTTTTAAAAAGTGCTTTTTTTTATATAAAACTAAAAAATGATTTATATAAAATATAATAAATATTAACTTTATTTTAATATAAAATAAATATCGCTTTTTTAATAAAGCTTTTATTTTAGCATTAATTAATATTTTTGCAAACTTTTTATATTATAATAATAAAAAGTTTTTTAATTTATATAAAGCATGCTTTAATAATTTAACTTTGT
This sequence comes from Xylaria arbuscula, assembly GCA_022385695.1. Taxonomy (NCBI): domain Eukaryota; kingdom Fungi; phylum Ascomycota; class Sordariomycetes; order Xylariales; family Xylariaceae; genus Xylaria; species Xylaria arbuscula. The sequence continues at coordinate 199,044 of MU279397.1, forward strand.
TATTTTATATAAACCTATTAAATAAATATATTATAATAAGCGTTTTTTTATTTTTTTAAACATTTAAAAATGCTTTTATTATATTAAACTATTTAATTTTTATATTAATATATGCTATTAAAGCTATTATTAAATAAAATGTTTTAATTATTAAAATTATTATATATATTAATTAAAAAAAGTTTTTTGTTTGCATATTTTTTTTTATTATTATTTTAAATTTATAAATTTTTAAATATTTTTTATTATTAAATTAATATATAAATATTTATTTTAATAATAAAAGCTTAGCTAATATATATTTTTAAAATATTATTTTAAAAACGTTTATTTTTTTAATTTTTTTTTATTTTTTATATGCGTTTATTTTAAATTTTTTTTTAAGTTTATGCTTTGCTAAATTTTTTTATAACTTAAATATTAATATTTTTAAATTGTTTTAATAAAAACATTTAATTTTTATGCTAAAATATTTTAATTTATTTTATTTTACTATTGTTATAAATATAAAATGTAATATTTTATGCTTTTTATTTTTTTAATAAAATATTTTTAAAAATAATAATTAATATAAATTATTAATTAAAAATTTTTTATTTTTTTTATAAACATTATAATTATAAAAATAATGCTTAAATTTTTATTTTTTAAGCATTTATTTATTTTAGTTTTTTTAAGTTATTATTTTTTTATTTTTTAGCTTAATTATAATGTTAATAAAAATATATATTATTTATATTTTTATTTTATTAGCTAGTTTTATTACTTTTTAAAACTTTTAATATTTAAGTTATTTTTATTTTTTATTTTTATATATTTAATAAATTAATTTTTAATAATGTTTTTTAATATAAATTTTAATTATTAAAATTATTTTTTACTTTAGTTTATTGTTTTTTTAGCTTAAATATTTATTAAAAAATTATAAGTTTATATTATTAACTTTTAAAAGCTTAAATTATTTTGCTTTTTTAAGCTTATATATTTTTTTAAGCTTATATGATTTTTTAAGCTTATTTATTAAATATATTTATTTTTAAGTTATATTTTTTTTATAAAGTTTTAATAAATTAATTAGCTAAATTAAACATTTTTTTAATTATATTAAAAGCATTAATATTAAATTTATTAATTTGTTTTAATGCTTATAATTATACGTTTAATATATTAATAAAATTATAAAAAAATTTATTTATATATTATAAATATTTAATTTAAGCTTTTATAATTTTAATTATTAAACGTTTATTTTTTTATAATAAAACATTTTTTTATTAAATATAATATTTTATATAATAATAACCTTTTTTAATTAAAGTATTTATATTTTATAAAAATTATTTATTTTATATTTAATAAAATAATTTATATATATTTAAGCTTTAATTTTATAAACGCATTTATTTTTATTAACGCTTTTATTTTTTTAATAAAATATACTTTAGTTTTATATATATATATTTTGCTTTAATTTAATTTTAAATTATTTATTAAAAATTTAATTTTTTTTAAAATATATTATTAAAAGTATTATATAAATTACCGCTTAAAGATTTTATATAAAACATTAAAATTATACATTTTTAATAAGCTTATATTATATAGCTATATTATAGCTTATGCAATTTTTAGCTATAATCTTTTAAATAAATTTATATTTGTTAACATTTTAATTGCTTTTATAATAATCTTTTATTTAGCTTGTTTAAACTTTTTAACAAACTTTTTAATATATATTAACAATATTTTAATATTAATTTTTTAATTTTTAATTTATTATTAATAAACTATTTTATTATAAATATTATATATTAAAATATTATTATTATTTTATATTTTATATATAAAAAAATGAAACTAATATATTATTTAACGCTTAAAATAAAATATTTAATTAAACACTTTATTTTAACTTTTATTTTATAATAAAAATGCTTATATATATTTGTTAAATTTATTTTTAATAACTAAAAATTAATTAAAGTTATTATATTTTTATAAATAATTAAACAAGTTTTAATTAATTTTTTAAAATAGCTTTGCAAAGCATTATTTTAACGTTTGCTTTAAAATTATTTAATATATATATATTTGCATATAATTTTTACATTTTATATGTAAGGTTTTTTTTATTTTTATATTTTTTGCTTAGTAAACTAACGTTTAAAACACTTTTAGCTTTAAATGTTTAAAATATAAATATTATAAATGTTTATTATTTAGCTTTAGCTTTAAAAAGTTTTATTATAGCTGCTATAAATATTTTAACTTTGTATTTTTAATATAAAAAATTAATTTAGCAGTATTTACTGGTATTTTTTTAAAAAAATTAAAGGTTGCTATTATAAAAGCACAATTAAAGTAAACATAAATAAGCTTATATTTAAAAAAAACTAAGTTATAACACTGCAAAAGCTTTGCAATAAATTTACTTTTTTTTATGCTGTTATATTATAATATATAATTATAGCTATAATATTAAATGCTTATATTTTTTAACTATACTTTTAAAATAATATTAATATAAAATATATTAATAAAAGCTATTTTATTTAATATTAAGTTTTTTATAAGCTTTTTAAATATATTTAAAAGCGTATTTTTTATAATTTATTTATTATATTTTAAAATATAAAGTTTGCTAATTTTAGCTTAAATTATTTTTTTATTTTTAGCTTTAGTAAATATTTTTTGCTTTAAAAAGTTTTTATTATTTATAAAATAAATTACTTTATAGCTATTAATTAAAATATTATTAAAAAATATATATAATAAGTTAAATTTAAAAATTAAAAATATTTTAAAATTAACCGCTTTTTTTAAGTTTAAAAAGTTAATAAATATAATAATTACTAAATTATTTTTAAATTATTTATTATTATTGTTATTATATTTGCTTTATTTTAACTTTAAAACTTTTTAACTATTATTTAAAATCTTTTATTAAAGCATTTTTTAATAATTATATTTATTATAACGCTTTTTAATTTTTAAAACAGTTTTTTTTAAAGGTAGCTTATTTAAACATATATTGTTTTTTTTAATAAAAGCATATTAAAATATGCCGCATTTTTTAAGCTTTTAGCTATAAATATCTTTAAGCGTGTTTTTGCAAAAATAATTATATATTTTTTTTATTAAATTATTTTCAAAAATTTGTAATAAACCATTAGTTTATAAAGGCGTTAATACTCGAAGCTCCATATATTAAATCGTGCCTAAGGTGTAAACGTTATATAGTCGGGTTATAATTAAGTGGTCGTTAAAAGATTACTTTTACACAGCTATTTTAAAAAGTCGCTATATGCTTAAATTAAATTATAAAGTAAAAACTACAACTAAATACATAGAAAACGTTAGTTTATTATATAAACAGTTTTTTTTTTACCAATTTTATTATTGCTTTGTTTGCTTTATAAATTATATAAAGCGTTTGCTTTATTTGCTTTACAGGTTTTTTAAAGCATTTGCTTTATTTGCTTTACAAATCTTTTAGAGCATTTGCTTTAATTGCTTTATAGAGCTGCGTGTCACGTGACCTTTCCTGGGCTGTGGCTTGTTTCCTGGTTTAGCCTAGTACCCCTTATTGGGTCGTTTGGTCACCTTGGTCTCCCAACAGGCCGTCCTTCTGTTAGTTCGTAATAAAATTGCTATAAAGCGCTGGAATTTTTTTTTGCGTTTTTATTATATATAGCATATATGCTTATTTTTTTTTTGTTTTATAAAATAAAGTTTTAAAAAAATGCCTGTAAATATTTTACTTAGCTAATTTAAAATTATTATTAAATATTTTAATATATTATTTTTAATTAATTTATTAAATTATATTTTTTTTTAAATAAATGCTATTTTATATTAAATTGTTTTTAAAAATTATTTAAAAGTTATTATATTTTATATTTTAAATAAATTGTTTGCTTTAGCTTAATTATATATAGTTTTTTAATTTTTAAACTATTTAAATATTTTAATATTTTTTTAATATATTTTTATAAACGCTTTTTAATATTTTTAAAATATAAAAGTTTTAATTATTATAAATATAAAAGTAAGCTTATTTTATAAAGTTTTAATTATATTTTAAATATAAAATTTTTTTAATAAGCAAAAAAAATAATAATAATTTTATAGCAAGCTTTATTAATAGTTTTAATAATTTATTTAAAAAACGTATTATATTTTATAATATTAATTAATTATTTATTATTTACTTTAATATATTTTTTTAATTAATAAAAGTATTTATTTTTAATTTGCTTTTTAAATTTATTTTTTATTAGTTTTATAAGCTAAAAACATACGTTTTAAATAAAGTTAAAAATATGCTTTTTTTATTTTTTAAGCATTTATTTAAAGTTGTTTTTATAATTTTTTAGCATAACTTTTTTAACTTTTTAATAAGTTAGCATTTAAAGCAGGTTATTTAAATTAAAAATAAATTTAATAAAATTTAAGTTTAAAAATTTTTAAGGTTTTATTATTTTAGCATATATTTAAAAACAAGCAAACTAATTAATTTAATTTTTATAAAACTTAAAAAATATATTTTAAAAAATTGCATTTTTATTTTTATATAAGTTTATAATATAATTATAAAAAAAAATGCTAAACGTTTATTAAATAAATTAAAAAACATTAATAAAAAATGTAAATAAAAAGTAAAAAAAATATAATAAAAAAATGTAAAATAAATTGCAATTATTTTAAGCTATTAAAAATACTGCTTTTTAGTAAAGCATTAATTTATTAAATAAACCAAGTTTATAATTTTAAAAAAACACTTTAAATAATAAAATTAAACTAGCGTTTTTAACAGCGCTTTATAGCTTTTATTAAAATCGTTATATTAAAGTTTAAGTTTTTTTATTTATTTTTTATATTAATTGTTTTTATTTATATGCGCTTTAATATTTACTTAAAGCACTATTTAATAAAACTTTAAAACATTTAAAGCATTTAAATTAATAAAAAAAACGTTTAATAGCTATATTTTTAGGCGTATTTTTAATTAAATGCACTTTTTTAAATAAATAAATTTAACCCGTTATAAATATATAATAACTTTTTAAAATAACTTATATAAGCAATATTTTGCTTTATTATTTAATAATTTAATAATAATAACTATTATTTATTATATTATTTAATACGATTTATATAAAAGCTTTAAATATATTACACTTTATAAATTTAAAATTTATTATATTTTAAATTATTTAATTATTTAATATTTAAAAAACAAAGCAATAATTATTATAATATTATATTTACCTTATAATAAACATAAGCAAATAATAAATTTAAACTATTTAAAGTTTAATATAATTATATAAAAGCTTAAATTATTAATTTAAAGTTTTAGCTTAAATAAACTGCAAATAATATAAATAATAATATATAAATTTTTATTAATGTTAAATAGCAATAAAAAAAACTATTAGATTTTTAAAATAAAAAATAATAAAATTTAATAATTAATTATAAATTAAAGCAATTAAATTTAAATTTAATAAATTAGCATAATTTAATAAAACGTAAAATTAATTAAATAAGTTTTTAATTTAAATTTAAGCTTATATATGTTATTATAAATAAAAAATGCTTAATAAATTAAAATAAATGCTATATATAATAAAGTTTTTAATTAAAAACATTATAAAATAATTTTAATTTAGTTTATATAATTATATAAATGTTAAAAAAAAAAATTAATAAATAAAAACTTAAAAAGCTTTTATAAATTTAATAAAGTTTAAAAAAGCATTAATTAAAATATATAAAGATTTAAAAAAATAAAAATAAATAAAATAAAAGTTATTAAATATATAATAAATAAAACCAATATATAAATATGTTATAAAATTTTAAAAGCAATTTAATAAAACTTTATAAAATAATAAAAAAAATATTATAATTATTTTTTATATAAAACTTAAAAATAAAGTTTAAAATAATTTTTATTAAAAAAAACAATTAAAAACTTTAAAAAAATATATTATAAAAACAATTAAAATTAATAATTAATTATATAAATAAAAAATATAAAAAAAACAGCAAAATTAAAAATTATTATAAATAGTTAATATAAAAAAAATAAAAACTTTAAGTTTTATAGCTTTTAATATTTATATAAAACTTATAAAACTTAATATAATAATTAAAAAATAAAATTTAAGCAAAGTTAAATGTTATAATTACAATTAAAAAAAGCATTATATAAAAAGTTATAACAAGCTTAAAAAAAATAAAAGCTTAAAAAAATAAAGCAAACTTTATTTATAATTATTGCTATATTAAAAATTAGCAATTAATAAAGTTAATTATAATAATAATATATTAAAAAAATATATATATATATTTAAAATATTTTTTTATAAAGCAATTAAAATAAATAAAGCAAAATAAATATATTTGCAATTTTATTAATTATTAAAAATATAATATAAATATTAATAATAAAATTAAATAAAATATAATTGTTTAAAAAAAATTTATTTAAATTAATAATAACAAAAATAATTAAAAAAAACATTAAATTAAAAAAAAAATAAAAATTTTATATAAAATAAAATTAAAAACCTAAGTTATAAATATAAAAAATAACTTAAAAAAATTATATTTAAAAAAATAAAATTATAATTATATAAAATATAATTATTAAAGAAAATAAAAATAATTAAAAAACTTTATAATAAAATTTATTTAATAAAAAAAATATTTTAATAAAATATTAAATATATAAAAATTATAAATAAAAAAAGCTAAAATAATAATAATATATATATTAAATATAAAAAATAATTAAAAAATATAATTATTTTTAAAAAATATATAATAATATAATATAATATTTATAATAAAAGTTAAAATAAACATTAATAATTATTTAAGTTTAGCAATAAAATTTATTATTAAAAAATATTATTATAATAAAGCTATAATAAATTAAAACATAAATTTTATAAATATATTATATAATATATTATTATATTAATTATTTATAAAAAAAGCTATAATATATATAATTTTTTAAATAATTAAATAAAAAACCTTTATTATAATTATTATATAAAGCAAATAAAAAAAAAATAACGTTAATATATTAAAACTTTAAAAAATTTATAATAATTTAAAATATATTTGCAATAAATTTTATAATTAAAGAATTATATTAATAATAAATATAAAATTTATATATAATAAAAAATAATAAAATTACGCAAAACAATAAAATAAATATAATAAATTAATTAAAATTAATTTATATTTAAAAAAAAAGTTAAAAAAAGCTATAATTATATAAAAAACTATTAAAAGATTTTTTAAAAATATAATAAACTTTTATAAAAATAAAAAACCTATTATTATTTAAAAAATAAAAAATAAAAAATAAAAATATTATTTAAATAAAAATATAATAATATAATTTAAAGCAGCAATTAATATAATTAATGTTTAAACATTAATTATATATTATATTAGCCGATAATTAAAGTAGCCATTTTAGTTAACGTAGCTAAAGTGGCTAAAATAGCTAAAAACTAATTAAAATAGCTAAAATTAGCTAAAGGTTAGCTAAAACTTATATTTTACCATTTTTATATTTAAAAATTTCTTTATTTTTTTTTTTAATTATAATATAATAAAAATAAAATATTTTATTTATTATTTTTTTTAATTAATATAATTTATATAAATTTTAATTTAATATTAATTAATATTATATTTTATAATGTAAATTAGTTAAAAATAATAATAAAATTTTATTTTTATTTTATAAGCTTTATATTTTATATTATACTTTATTTTTTAAAATAATTAATAAAAAAAATTTAATTTTATAATTATATTTTAATAAAATCTTTTATATAAAAGTTTAATTAATAACATATAATTATATTAAATAATTTATTATATATTAATTAAATAATAAACTTTTTATTTTATATAATATTTTATAACGTTATATAATAATTTAACCATTTATTATATTAACCGTATATTATAACTTATTTTTTTTTTAAAATTTTTTACATTATATAAAAGGTTAAAAGCATATATATTACGGTGTAATATAAAAAAAAATTTAATTAATAACATTAATTAAATAATAATAATTATTTTATATAGCACTTTATTAATGTTATATATTTATTTAATTATTTTATATATATATATAATTAAACTTTTGCTATATATAACTTAATAAAACTTTTTACTTTATATAATATTTTATTAACATTATATAATTATTTAATTATTTTTATTATTATATATAGTTTATTAATAATAACTTTTTATTTTATATAATATTATTTAAACTTTATATAATTAACCTTTATTTTATATAACATTTTATTAACGTTATATAATTATTTAATAATTTATTATATATTAGCTAAATAATTATTTAATAATTTTTTATTATATATAGTTAGCTAAACCTTTATTAATTATATAGCTTAATTATTTAACCTTTTTCACTTTTAACTTTATATAAATTTAAACTTTATATAATTAAGCTATATATATTTATATTTTCACTTTTTTTAAAGCTTTAATTATATTATTTAAATATTTTAAATTTTTTTTTTATATAGTTTTTTTTTTAAACCTATATAAATTATAACTTTTTAAAGCTTTAATTAAATTTTTTAAAGCATTACTTTATATAAGTTTTTTAATTTATATAAGCTATAATTTTTTTTTATATAATTGCTTTATAATTTATATAGCTTATTTTTTATTTATTTATATAGCTTATTTTTTATTTTATATAGCGCGTTTTAATTTATATTTTTAAATATTAACTAAGCTTTTTAATATTATTTTTTCTTTTTAATTAATTTAGCTTAGGTTATAATATATAATTAATTAATTTTTTTATAAAGAAAAAATAATTAATGTTTAAATATTAATTATATATTATATTAGCTAAGGGTTAAAGTGCTTATTTTAGCTAACGTAATTAAAATAGCTAAAGTGGCTAAAAATAATTAAAATTAGCTAAAGGCTAATTAAAACTTATATTTTATCACTTTTATATTTATAAATTCTTTTATTTATTTTTTTTAATTATAACATAATAAAAATAAAATACTTTATTTATTATTTTTTTTAATTAATATAATTTATATAAATTTTAATTTAATAGCTAAATAATTTAATAATATATTAATATAAGCAATAATTAGCTAAAATTAATTAAAAAACAATAAAAAGCAATTATAATAAATTAATAATTAATTTAAAAATTAAAATAGCTTTATATTATAATAATAAATTAAAATAATTATTTAAAAATTAATTTAATATATTAAAAAAATAAACTATAAATATTTATAAATATAAAATCTTAAATAAGCTTTATTTTTTTATAAATTATTAAATAATTAAATATATTAATAAAGTTTAAAAATAACTTTTATTTATTTATAATTATTAATAAAAGTTTTATTATATATAAAAATAAAATAATTTTAAAAAAAATTATAGTAATTTTTTTAACATTTTTAAATATAAAAAAAAACTTCCGCTTAATATTATAAAAATATTTAAATGTAATATTATTTTAAAAATATTTTAATTATAAAAAACAATTTTAAAATAAATTAAAAAATTATTTAATTTTAATAAAATATATGAAAAAAAAAATTAATTATTAAAAAACTTATATAATAAATATTAAATAATTTTATTAAATAATTAATATATATTTATATTATAATTAAAGATTTTAAGCTAATATTTAATAATAAAATATTATTAAAATATTAAAATTATAATAATATATTTAGTAAAATAAATAATTATTTATTAAAATATAAAATATAAAATTATTAAATTTTATTTAAAAAAAAAGCAGTGTTAAAATTGTTTTTATTATATTATATAAATTAAAAATAATTAAAAAAACTTAATAATTATATTAAAATAAATTTAATAAAAAGGTTATACAACATTTAATATTATTAATATAATTGTTAATATTATAAATATTTAAAAAAATTAAAAAAAACAGCAAATAAAAATAAAAACTTTATATAAACTTTAAAATAATTAAATTTATAACGTGTTTTATCATTAAGTAATAAATATTATTAAATAATAAAAATCTTAGGTTTTTTTATTTTTTATTATTTAAACTTTATTTTTTTTATTTATAAAAATAAATTATATATTAAAAAAAGCTAGGTTATTAATTATTATTAACGCTTTTAAACGCAACTTTTATATTTTTATTTATAAGCTTATAAAAATATATAATATTTTAATAAAACTTTTTGCTGTAAAATTGCTAATATTACGCTTTAGCATAGCAGCAAAAATATAAAATTAAAATTAATTAACTTTAAAAAGCAAATAATTATATAATTTATAATTTATTTAAATTTAAAAGCGTTTTTTTTTTAAATATATTATATTTAAAATATAGCTAACTAATTATTAACTAAGCAAAATAACTAATTTATTAAAAAATGTTAAATAATATGCTTTATAAATTATATATTAGCTTTTTAAATGTATTTAAACTATTAAATTAATTATAGCTAAATTTTTTGTAAAAACTTTATTAAATATAATATATATTATAAACGTATAAAAAAACTATTAAACATAAAAACATTATAAAAAAAATATATATATAATTTTAATAAAATAAAATTTATAATAAATATAATTATAATTAATATAATTATAATAAATATTAAAAAGCAAAATAAATTTAAGCAAGCTTAATAAAGCAATTAAAATTAATTTATAACTATTTATTTAATTAATTTATAAAATTAATTAATACTGCTTTTTATTATTTTAAAAAAAAAATTTATTTTGCTTTTTAATATTATAATAGCTTTTTATTATTTAAATAATAAATTATAATTTTATATAATAATTAAATTAATAATAATTTTAATTTAAAATAAATTAAATATTTTAATAAATATATTTAATTATATTTAATAAATATAAAACGTTTTTTTATTTTTAATAATTATAAAAGTTATTATTTAAAAAAATTTAAAAAATATTATTAAAAAAATAGTATTTTTATTAAAATAATGCTTGTATATTTTTTTTATAAATTTTAGCTTTTAAATATAATATATTTTAATTTATTAAAAAAAACATATAATATTAAAATTAGCAATATTATATAAACAAATATAATATATATTTTAAAAAAAAACTTTTTATTTATATTTTTTAAAGCTTATATTTAAGCAATAACATTTATAAATATTATATTTAAATTTAAAACTATTAGCCTTATTTTATTTAAATTAAAAATTGTTATTTTAAAGCTTAATATTATATTAATTTTTTTTATATTATTGCTAAAGCTTAAGTTATTTTTTATTATTTAAGTTTTAAAAACTTTTATTATTATTAAAAAAGCTATTTTGCAAACTATTTATTTAAAAACTTAAATTATTAAATATTAAAATAATTTATTTAATAAAATTATTAATATTATAAATTTATTATTAAAAGCTATATATTATTTATTATATAAGCAAATGTTAATATTAAATAAAATAATTAAGCTTTAAAAAATTAATTATATTTTTAATAAATGTTAAAAAATAAAAAATAAGCAATTATAAACTAAAAAAAATTTATTTAATTTAAAAAAACAAATTTTTAAGTTTTTAAAAAAAATAATAATTAAATAAATCAAAAAAATAATAAAAAAAATAATTATTAAATAAAAGCATTTATATATGCATATTATTATAATATATATAATATTATTAATTATAATGCGCATATTTATATAATAAATATAAATATATTTAATAAAAAATTTTTTAATTAATTTAAAATAATTTAATTATATTATAATTATTTTTTTTATATTATAATTTAAATTATATTTAAAACTTTTATTATTTAATAATAAAACATATTAAAATTATTATTTAAAATTAATAATTTATAAAATAAATTAATATATATAAAATAATTTACGGCATTTAATTTATTAAATATATATAATTAAATAAAAATAACATTAAATAATAAATAAAAAAATAATATTTAAAATATTATATAAATTTTTTAAATATTTAATAATATTATTTAAATTTATTAATATATTAATTATATTTTAAAAAAGTATTTATAATATTATAAAATGTAAAATTTAAAATAAACTTTAAAAAAAACAAATTTTATATAAAAAAAAGTTAATTTTTTTTAAATTTAAAATAATTTTTAAAAAAATATAAATTTAAAAATTTAAAGTTTTAACAATAAAAAATTAACTTATATTTAAATTAATAAATAATATAAAAGCATTTATTAAATTTATAAAATATATTTAAAGCTTTATTATAAAATTTAATAAATATACAGGTTTTTTTATAAATTTAATAAAAAAAATTTAATTTTTTATTAAAAAAATAAAAACAAAAGTTTTTTAATAAAATTAAATTTTTAATTATAAATAATTTAATTTTAAAATTATTTAATTTTAATAAAAAATTTAAAATAAAAATTAACGTTTATAATATAATAATAAACAATTAATTAAATTAATAAAATAAAAATAAAAAATTATATTTAATAGTTTTTTTTTTTAAAAAGTTTTTAAAACTAATAATTATTATTTAAATATTTAAAAAATAAAAACATTATTTTTATAAATTTAAAAAGTTAATATTAATATATTTAAATTATAAAAACTTTATAACGTTTATAATATTAAAAATATTAAATAAATAATAAATAAAATAATTAAAATTTTTATTATAATTTAATTTTATTATTGTTTATATTAAAAAAAAAACATGTTAAAGCAAATATTTTAAGTTAATAAAGTAATTATTAAAAAAAAAAAAAAATTAAACATTTTTTAAAAAAACAAAATAAAATTTAATATTATTAACAATAATATAAATAAATTATAAATTATTTACATAAAAAATATTAATAATTATAACATTAAAATATTATTATAATAATATAAATTAATTTAATAAAAAAAACTTAAAGCATAATAATTTATTAAATTTATTTATTATAAAAATTAAACTTAAATATTATTTAAGTTAAAAAAAAAGCTTATTAAAATAATATATAAACTTTTATTTGCAAAATATTAAAAATTATTTAAAATTATTTAAAAAATTAAAAATTAAGCATTTTATTAAAAAAAAATAAAAAACATTATTAAAAAAATATTATAAAAATATAATTTATATAAAAAAAGCAAAACATTATAATATAAATTATATAAATTATTATAATTAAAATAAATATTAAATAAAGCTTAAAAATTAATTATATTTAATTTTATAATTAAGTTATTTAAATTAAAAAAACTTATAATAAAAATTAAATATAATTTAATTTTAATTATTATAAAAAAATTTATAAAATATAATTATTTTATATTATATTTAAAATTAAATATAATAAAAAATTTAATTTATATAATAATTAAATATATTTATTACAAACCAATAAAAAAACGGCCTGTTGGGAAACCAAGGTGACTAAACAACCCAATAAAAGGTACTAGGCTAAACCAAAAGACAAGCCACAGCCCAAGAGAGGTCACATAACACGCAGCTTTATAAAGCAAATAAAGCAAATGCTCTAAAAAATCTGTAAAACAGATAAAGCAAATAAAGCAGGCGCTTTATATAATTTATAAAGCAGGCAAAGCATAAAGGAATAGTAAAAGAAAAAACAGTTTATATAATAATAAAACGTTTCCTTATAATTAGTATAGTTTTTACTTTATAATTTAATTTAAGCATATAGCAACTTTTTAAAATAGCTGTGTAAAAGTAATTTTTTAACGACTATTTAGTTATAACCCGACCGTATAACATTTACACCCTAGGCATAATTTAATATGTGAAGTTTTAAGTATTAACGCTTTTATAAACTAATAGTTTGTTATAATATTTTTAATAAATATAAAGTTTTTAAAAAAGCAATTATAATTTTTAAGTTTTATTAATTATTAATAAAAACATTAAAAGTTAAATATTATATATTTATAACTTATTATTTATAAATAAATAAACAAATAAAATAATTAAATTAAACTATTATTTATAATAAAATATATTTATAATAGTTTTAATAATAAATTAATAAAAATATTATTATTTAAAGCAAATTATAAATTTAATTTAAAATTAAATAAAATTATAATTAAAAAAACAATAATATTTAACGTAAAAATATAAGCAAAAAAAATTATTAAATTATAATAAAATTATAAAACAAGTTAATATTTTTGCAAAACTATATAAAAAAATATTATAATAAAAATAAATTATTAAAATTAATTATAAAAAAAAAAAATCTTTAAATATAACATTAAAATAAAACAATTAAGCAATAAATTTAACTTTAAATAAATTAAATTATTTAAAATTAAAAAAGTTATTTTAAAAACTAATTATTAATTTAAATTATTTAAAAAAGCTAAAATATAATTAAAGTTTTATATTTTTTTATTTAACGCATTTTTTATTTAAGCTAAACATTTAATTAAGCTGGTTATTTACGTGATATATATAGCACCGGCAATTTTATATAAGGTATTACTTACCCCTTTTTTTAATAACTTAACAAAAAGTGGGTTTATAAACTAATAATTAATATATTTAAAATCTTTATTTAAAAAGAAATCTAGTCGTAGTTTTTATAATTTTATAGCCATTTTATTTAAGCGTGCATTTATAAAACCTTATTTTACAAGGATTTTTTTAGCGTATTTTTTATACAGCCTTAAATAAAATAGCTATAAAATAATAAAAAACATTATTAAATTCGTTTTTAAATAAAGATTTTAAATATATTAATTATTAGTTTATAGGCCTATTTTTCGTTAAGTTATTAAAAAGGGGGGTAAATAATACCTTATATAAAATTGCCGATATTATACATGTCATGTAAATAGCCAGCTTATTTAGGTGTTTAACTTAAATGGGAAATGCGTTAAGCTAATATTAAAAAATATTAAACTTTAAATAAAATTAAAAGTTAAATTAAATAAAAATATATATAATATTAAAAAAATATTAAATTTACGTTAAAATAATAAAATTTATAAATATTTATTTAAATAAAAAAAATACTTATATATAAAAATAATATAAAATTTAAAAAAAATTTAAAAAATATAATTTAAATAATTAATTAGTTTTATTATTAATATTTTAATTAATTAGCGTTAAAAAAAAAGTTAATTAAAAAAAAATTTAAATGTATTTAAATTTATAAAAGCAAAAAAAGCAAAAAAGTTTTATAATTAAAATTGGTTTTTTTAAGCGCTTTTGTTTTTTTTTTAAATGCTTTTATTTTTTTTATTTTTTTATTTTTTTTATTTTTTTATTATGTTATTTTTATACATTTAAAACAAAAATTTTTTATTTAATAATTTAAATATATTATTTAATTAAATATTTTTTTTATTAAAATATTAATATTTAATAAAAATATATTTAAGCAAATTAATAAAAATATAATTTTTATTATAAATAATAAAGTTAATATTATTATAATTTTTATAATAATTAATATTATTTAACATTTTATAAATAAAGCTTTTTTTAAAACAATAAAAATAAAACATAACTTTAAAATTAAAACTTTTTATAGCTAAAAAAGCATTGCAATAATAATTAATAATAAAAACCGCAATAAACTTTAAAATTTAATTTATTATATTAATAATAAATTATAAACAAAAAAAAAACTTATAAAAACTTATAAAATTAAAAAAATATGTTAATATTTATTAAAAATAATAAATTTAAAAAAAAAATAATATTATAAATTAACAATAAAATAACCTATTAAAAAATTAAAAATAATTAAAAAACCTAATAAAAAGCATTAAGCTAAATTAAAAAACAAGCTATAATATAAATATAATTATATAATATATAGCTTTATAAAAATTAAAAATAAAACGCTTTTAATGCTTTTAAAGTTAATAAAGCAAACATTTTAAATGTTTTTAAAGCAAGCAAAGCATAAAAAAATAAAAAATAAAAAAACAATTTATATAATAACAAAACGTTTTTTTTATAATTAATATAGTTTTTATTTTATAATTTAATTTAAATTTATAATAATTTTTTAAAATAAGCTATATAAGCAATACTTTATTTAATTATTTAATAATTTAATAATAATAACTATTATTTATTATATTATTTAATATAATTTATATAAAAGCTTTAAATATACTACGATTTATAAATTTAAGGTTTATTATATATATAATTTAAAATATAACATTGTTTATTAAAAGTGAAAATTTAATAATACCGGTGGCTAATATTTATAATTTACATATATTTATTATATATTAAAAAAGTATTTGTTATATACGGGTTATAAGGCTTTATAAAACCCGTTTCACTTTTTTATAAAATTATTTATTACGCACTTATTTTATTTTTATTTTTTACCTTTTATAAGCTTTAGTTTTATATAAAACCTATTATATAAAATATATTTTCTATTATATTTAACCTAGTTATTTTCTCATTTATGATAATATTTTTAATTTTATTATAATTAAACTTATTTTTAAAATAATTAATTAATATTATAAACCTAAAAGCTTAAAAATATTATTAAAGCTTTTAAAATAACTTTAAAATTAAAAGTTAATTATTATTTTTATTATTATTACATTAAATTCCCAGCTAATAATTTATTTTAACAAAAGCTATTGCTTTTTTATTAAGTTAAAGCTAAACAATAAAATTTTTAACATAATAATTATTAATATAAACATTATATTAAATATTATTTTATTATAAGCTATTTTAATATATTATTTATAATTGTTATAACATTAATTATTTAAGCAAAATTTAAATTTTTTATATTTTCTTTACCTTTTAAATTACATATATTATATTTTTACTATAGTTATTAAAAATTATTATAATTTTTAAAAAAAAAACAATTTAAAAATTATTAAAAATGCTGTTAATTTTACCGTTATTTTAGCAATTAAAAATTAATTAACTAAAATAAATAAAATGCTTTAAACTTTATAAAACAAATAAAAATTTTGTTTAAAACACTTTTTAAAAACCAAGCTTAAATTGTTTATAAAAGCTTAAAAACTTAAGCAAAAATATAATTTAAAAACTTAATTATTTATTTTACTTATTTATTACTGCTTTTTTAATAAAAAAAAACTTTTTATATTTTATTTAAAAACTTAAAAATAAACAGAAAATTTAACTATTATATAAAAAAGATTTTAATTATAACGCATTTTTTATTTTAACCGGACATTTAATTAAACCGGCTATTTAATTTTTTATATAAATATATATTAAAAAAGCCCGTGCATTTTATTAAATATTAAAGCTATAAATTAATAAATAATATATTTGAATTTTTTATTTAAAAAAAAATTTAATAATACTTTTTATAAATTTGCTATTATTTTATTTAATACCTTTTTAAAAAACCACGCTAAAATTTTATCGTGGTTTTAAATACGTTTATAAATAAAATAATAGCAAATTTATAAAAAATATTATTAAATTTTTTTTTAAATAAAAATTTCAAATATATTAATTATTAGTTTATAGCTTTAATATCCGTTAAAATGCACGGGCTTTTTCGATATATATTTATATAAAAAATTAAATAGCCGGTTTAATTAAATGTTCGGTTAAAGTAAAAAATACATTAATTATTATTTTATAACATTATTTTTATTTTTATTAATTTTATTATTATTATTTAGCAAAAATTTCTTTATATTAACATTTAATAATATTAATAAAATTAATTTTTTTAAGCTTAAAATTATTATTAAATTATTTATATTTAAATTTTTTATTATATTTAATAAATTTAATTTAAAATAATTAATATTTATTAAATTATTTAATAATTAAAATTTTTATAAATATATATTAAGTTTAACTTTAATTTTTTTATTTAAATTTACTTTAAATAATTTTATTTTAAATAATAATTTATTATATTAATTAATTATTAATAGCTATTAAAATAAATAATAAAAATATTAAGTTTTTAATTAACTTTAAAAAGCTTATAATATTTAAGTTGTTTATTAATTATTTTAAGTTTAAAAAAAAATAAAAAACCATATATAAATTATAAGCTTTATAAAACATTTTTTTAAAAAAAAACAAAAAAAAAACATTTATTAAAATCTTTAATTTATTAACAAGTATAAATTTATATAAAGCAAAAAAAACTTAAAAAATATTTTAAAAAGAAATTATAAATTATATATATAATTATTATAAAAAAACGCGTAAAATATAATAAAATAGTAATAAATTAATTTTAAAGCTTAAAATAAAATGTTTATAATAATTAATATTTAAAACTTTATTAAACAATGTTTTAAATTTATTAAAAGTTTAACTTTTTAAAATTTATTATATAAATAAAATAATATTTTTTTAATTATTAAAAGCTTAATTTTTTTATTTGCTATTAAATTTTGCTTTATTTACTTTAATTTAAAAAAATTAAACTTTAACATTTATATTTTAAAAAAACTTTTTTTATTAATAAGATTTTTTTTAGCTTTTAAAAAAACTTTTTTATTTTTATTTTTATTTTTTTTTAAATTAATTATATTATTATTATTAAATAAGCTTTTAAAAAAAAAATAGCAAAAAATATACTTTTAATTTAATTTTAATAAAAGTTTAATAAAAAAACAATTAAAAAAAATAGCTATTTAAAACGGTGCTAAAGCTTTATTATTTATAAAATAACATTAAAAAATAGCTTTTAAAATAATAATAATAACTGTTTTAAAAAGCGTAGCTAAAACCACGGCTTTAATTATTAATATTATATTTTTACCGGTTAAAAAATAATAAATTATTTAAAAAACAAATTTTTTTTTAAATATTTAAAAAAAGCTTTTAAATAAAAAATAAAAAAAAGCCTATTAATAAAAAGTTAAAATTAAATAATAATAATATTAAAATTACAATAGCTTTATTTATTATTAATAAATTAATAATAAATGTTTTAAATTTAATATTTTTAATAGTTTATAATAATATTAATAAAGTAAAAAAGCAATTAAAATAAAAACTAAGCATTTTTAGCAAAATGTTTAATAATTTTAAACGTTAAAAAAATTATTATTTATTAATAATAAAAGCGTTTATTAAAAAGCTTAATAATTAATGTTTTATTAAATTTAAGCTTATAAAAAACTTTAATAAAAATAAGCTTTTTAAATTTATTTAAATTTAAAGCAAAAAACTTAATAAAATAATTAATAAGCTATATAATTTTAAATAATAATTATAGCTTAATTAATTTTAATAATAACTTTTTATTTATTAAGCTTAAACTTTATTAAAAACTATTAATTTATAATATAAAAAGCGTAATTATTATTTTAAAATAAATAAATATTATTAAGTTTTTTATTATTATAAAAAAAAAATTAAAATAGTTATTATTATAAATATTATATATTATTTATAAATAAAAGTTAATTTAATATTTATTTTATAATTAATTAAAAAAAACGTTAAATTTTTATTTTATTAAAATAAAGCTTAAGTTATTATAAAAAAAAATAGTTTTTTTATAGCTAAAAAATTTAGCAAATTATATATAATTAAATAATTAAATAAAAACTTTTAAATAATTACTTTAAATTTTATTTTTTAATTTTATTTTATTAATTTTATATTAAAAATATAGTATAAACAATTGTTAAAATTAATAAGCAAATATAAATATTGCTAAGCTAATTAAAGCTTATATAATATACATTATGCTAAACATAATATAATAGCTTTTAAATTAGTTATAATATATATTTTTTAAATGATTATATTATATTTTTTAATAAATTACCTTAAATATTTTTGCAGTAGTTATTAACTAGCTATATTTTAATAAATAATTATTTTAAAAACTTTTATAAATTAATTTATATTAGTTTTAAATGTAAATAAAGCTTATATAAATAATTATAAAGCTTTATTAATATTAAATTAAAATATTAAATATATATAAAGTTTTTATTAAATAAATATAAAATTATATAAACATTAAAACCTAAGCTTATAAATTATTTTAAAATATTATTTATAAAATTATTTAATGTGTTTTATTATTAAATAATAAATATTATTAAATAATAAAAGTTTTAAATATTATTTAAATTATAACGTAAAAAAAACAATTATAACGTAATTAAATTATTTTAAATTAATTAAAGTTTTTTTTATTAAATATATTTATATTTATTATATAAATATATATATTATAATAGCATATATATATAAATGTTTTTATTTAATAATTATTTTTTTTATTATTTTTTTAATTTATTTAATTATTATTTTTTTTAAATTAAGTAAATACTTTTTTAATTTATAATTATTTATTTTTTATTTTTTAATATTTATTAAAAATATAATTAGCTTTTTAAAGCTTAGTTATTTTATTTAGTATTAACGTTTGCTTATGCAATAAATAATATATAGCTTTTAATAATAAATTTATAACATTAATAATTTTGCTAAATAAGCTATTTTAATATTTAACAATTTAAGTTTTTAAATAAATAATTTATAAAATAGCTTTTTTAATAATAATAAAATTTTTTAAAACTTAAATAATAAAAAATAACTTAAGCTTTAATAATAATATAAAAAAAATTAGCATAATATTAAGCTTTAAAATAATAATTTTTAAATTAAATAAAATAAAATTAATAGCTTTAAATTTAAATATAATATTTATAAATATTATTGTTTAAATATAAACTTTAAAAAATATAAATAAAAAGTTTTTTTTTAAAATATATATTATATTTATTTATATAATATTGTTAATTTTAATATTATATATTTTTTTTAATAAATTAAAATATATTATATTTAAAAGCTAAAATTTATAAAAAAAATATGCAAATATTATTTTAATAAAAATATTATTTTTTTAGCAATAATTTTTAAATTTTTTTAAATAATAGCTTTTATAATTATTAAAAATAAAAAAACGTTTTATATTTATTAAAATATTTAATTTATTTTAAATTAAAATTATTATTAATTTAGCTATTATATAA